>CM076570.1:811325967-811432550 GCA_034641835.2 Pinus albicaulis
TCAATTGGCAGAGTTCATACAATCTCTTAGTGGTTCTTTTTAAGAAGAGATGACTACATTGTTCGAGACCCTTTTTAAGGTTGTTAGAAATGGATTTCCAAGGAGGTTGCAAAGAGAAATATTTACTAGTCCAAATCTCCTCAGCTCAAAGATTCCCAATTGTTGTTATTGAATGCAATTGATGATTTTTGCAAGCTTGCTAGTGCAGATGTATTCAAGGAAATTGATTTGGCTATGAAAGTTTTATATGATGATGGAATATTAGAAGATGATGTTATTTTCCAGTGGTATGAAAATTATAGTTTGGTTGCCCAAGGAAATAACTCTTCAATTTGGAAAAATGTTAAGCCCTTTATTGAGTGGTTTAGAAGTACTGAATCTGAATTCAAAGATGATTAGTTAGGGAACTAAATATGTTTGTCAGTTTCAAGTTGGTTCACCGAAGAAATTAACATAATGTTTCAAAAAATTTTATGCTTTTATATCCTAATGTTGTGTGTCTACATTATGCATCCAACTTGAATAGGGGTATTTTTTTTGAATAATAATTTTCCACCACACTTTTCCATATATCAATCACCAAAATATTTTACATTAGGGTGATGTTGCTATTGATTAAATTGGTCCATCTCTTGTTAAGTGGGAAACTATTACCCATATTAATGAAACATTTGTTGTTAATTTATTTAGCTACGTAGGGTGCCCCTATTTCCCATTTGCCTATATAGAACTCTCGTCAAATATTCTTTCCTCTATAGTACTCTTTCCTAGCCTTACAACAATTCCTTTGCGACATTTGGTATAATTGCTAGTTATAATTGACACGAAGAATTATTCCCTATAACAAATCTCATAATTTAATAGAAAATACAAGGTTACTAATTTCACCCTTGAGGGTCTAGCGAAACACTGTAAGCATGTAATGGGAGTAATTACATGTCTCTTTCGAACACTCTAGACCTAGCGAGATGTGCAAGATCGAGGTCCTCGGAAACTATTTTCATCTTAGGATTTAAAAGATGACTCAGATCGAAGAAACTAATGTGTTAGGGTTATCTGTGTGGCAGAAAATGAAGGTTTATGGTTATGGGAGTAACTTCCTCCCTCCC
Source organism: Pinus albicaulis (assembly GCA_034641835.2). Lineage (NCBI taxonomy): Eukaryota > Viridiplantae > Streptophyta > Pinopsida > Pinales > Pinaceae > Pinus > Pinus albicaulis. Next base: position 811,327,077 of record CM076570.1, read on the forward strand.
CACGGTGTTTCCCACTCTCTTTTGGTCATCTTCGCTCATGAGAGTGAGCTTTGCATCAATAGTATTTTTATATTCATGGATTTTCTTGACCACAGTTGTTTTACCCTCACCACGTATGTTTTGAATTCGAAAATTTCTTTCACCAAGCTTAATTTGAGAACAGGGTTTTCTTTTGTTTTATTTCACTGTTGGTGCTACATGTGAATTTATTGAGACTAGATACTTGATTTCTTGGTCTATGGACCTATTTCCACGTAAAGAGGATTATTTGGAGGGTTTCTTAAGAGGAGAACTCTACTTTCTTCACTGACTGGTAATTTAACTCAAACCTTTATATTAATTTGGGTTTCTCTTCCTATTATGTAAGTAATCCTTTCCACCATCTTTAAAACTAGTTGTGTTTTGTGCAAGGTATCAAAGGTTACAACTAGCCCTCCCCAAAGGCAATACTATGGGTAAAATTTACAATTTCATTCTCCTCATCTTCTCTGGTTATCCTTCCGGCATGAAATCCAAATTTCCAGCAGGTTTTTGTTGGGAAATTTTACACACTACCTCTCTTTCCCTTGGAGGATGAAGATCATCTTCAAACGTGGTTATTCTTTGTTCTACGTGGTTATTCTTTTGTCTCTGACACAGTCCAGCCAATTTCGAAACAAGATTTTTTTTTGGTTTTGTTTTACGTCGTTCTACGTTCTCGAAGGACCCTGATCAGATATGATGATAGGATTTAGTCATGTTTACGACACCATCTATATGATTTTTACGGACCAAGATAAAATGATAAACTTAGACTATTGGCCATTAATCCTAGAACTACCTGACTCCAATGGTTTTGGGATATCTGTGCATTGTATTTACATTTGTCTATTCAATATATATATGTGTTTTGACAGTTTCTAACTCGTGTACTTTCTCATACTTAAAAGGATTATATTACTATGACAAGAATTGAAAAAATGAAAATAAGTGGATCAGAGGATTGCTCATCTCAATATTATGAATTAGTTAAATAGGATTACATTGGAAACATCAGCAATAAATAACTGTAGTGTAACTGGATTAATCTGGAGTAACTATAAACTGAACTGGACACTTGGACTGACGGTTTCGACACCTAGCTGGTGGTTGAGATTACGTTATTTAACACTCCCATTTAATTTCAACCACATAAAAAAATTTAATTAAGATACCTGCTGGTCTATGTCTCAACGAGGCTTACAATTTAAAAAAAATTGACTTCAACTAGATTTGGTTTTCTTTTTCTCTTCTTCCAGATTCTGTAGCCTCTAAATTGTTTCCGATTTTTCGCTTTGTTGTATCCTTCAAAATTTAGTTTCTTGATTTGCTGGTACAGGTATTTTATAGTTCAAGGCCGTCTAAGCATGTCGTGGACATCTTCAAGAAATATGGGCTGCTCCCACATATTGTCTTTTATAGTGCGCTTATCATCATCAATCTACTGCAACATAAGATTAGAATAATATCTTATCTCTTCATAAATCCAATAACTAAAAATTTCATTGACATGTTCGTCATGCATGTCATCTTCAACATTCATATCTACATCTTCTATGTAGATCTCATTTAGACATGGTGTTGCAAGCCATGTTTCAATAAACTTTAGCTCTTCTTCATAATCAATCTGTGTACCTGCACATTTGAAATCATTGTTAGAATTAAAAATATTTTCAGAATGACATTGGTTCTGGTCTTTTTGCTCTGCAGTGAAAGCTTTCTCCTGTTGTGTTTCCTCTTCTTCTTCTTCCTCTGTCTTTGTTTCTTCTTTCTCTTTGTAGACAACTTTCTTTTCTTTTGTCTCTCCTTTCTCTGTTTCTTCCTTCTGTTCTGTTTCTGTCTCTGTCTTTGTCTCTGCCTTTATCTTTATATTTATATTTTTCTCTGTCTCTTCTTCACTAACCTGTGTTGCTGCAAATAGGTTGTCTTCCACTAACTGCAGTGGGGTTATCTCACCAAATAACATCATGTCAATATCTTGTTTTTGTTGAATCATCTGCAACTAGTCATCATTAGCCAAAAATTCTCTGTCAAAATCAACAATATTAGTCTCTGGATTTACCATATCATTAGCAAGCTCAGTTTCTGGAATGACCATATCATCATTAGAAAGTTGTGTTGTTGGAATCAACAAACCTTCGTCAGCAAGCTCTGTTGCTACAATCAGAAAATATTCGTCAGCAATCTTTGTTGCTGGATTCTCTTCATCCACTTGTGGCCGTGCACAGTGGGGTTCACGAGCATATTCATGCTGCTTATCTGCTCCATCTACACTTTCTTCACAGACATCAGCCACCTGTGACTGTGCGCAGTGAGATTCAACAAACTCTTCATTTTGCTGTAGATCTGCTGCTACAGATCCACCTTCATCGTCATATTCAAAGCTCCCCTTTTCTTCAATGCTCCCCCTTGTAACAAAACATCTCTCAAGAGTATCCCATGCCTCCTTGGCTATCTTGGCATCTGAAATCAAGGGAAGTATACTTTCATTGACTGATTCTTTTATGCATCTTAATGCATAGGCATCTTTTTGCCTTAGTATTTCCGGATCTAAAAAGATCTCGAACATCTTCTGTTTCTGCTTTAGCCTCTTGGCTTTTCCCATGACTTCCTTTCTTGGCTTCCACAAAAAACGAGTCTATATATGCAAAAAAAATCCTTCCTCAAAAAAATCTCCTTTTAAACATTCACTTTCACAAGACTCGATTTAAAAAAAAAAAAACCTCCTATAAAAAAAATCTTCTCTCCTTTCACATGCTTTAAAATCCTTTCACATATGCTCCAAAAAGAAATTAAAATTCCTTTCCTTTTACAAGCCCCTTTTTCCTTTTCTCAAATCTTTCTAAATTTTGAAGCTTTTTTCTTTTTTTAACTTAAAAAAAATTCTTCATAGGGCTTTCTTCCATTCATAGCTTTCCAAATAAACTTTCTGTTCACATGAGCTTTCTCCTTTTTAAAATCACATGGAGAATTTATTAGAAAGATTTCTTCGAACCATGCAAATGCCTTGTATATTCATGCCATTCATTTTTTTTAAGTCCTTTAATACTTTGACCAGCGTAAAAAATACCTTATCTTTTTTTTTTTAAATATCAGTTGAATTTCATGCATTGTACCTTGATACGTGCTTGCTTAATGGAATTTCTCCATCAGAATTTCTTCTTGCGTAAATCCTTAATGCATGTGTTTGAAGTTAGCCTCCCTGTGTAGCATAACTCTGCGATTCCACTCGTGTGCTGCATTAATGAAATAGCATGTAAGTTTATTCAATCTAACATGTCTGCTACTCTTGGCCGCTGCGTTATAATGGAGACATACTTTACAACCAGTGTGTTATACTAACGTTAATTTTATTCTCCAGTAGTGCGTTACTGCACAAATTTTTTGAAAAAATTTCAGCGTTCTTCTATTTCTTTTACCAACATTTTCACTCGTTTCACTTGGCTTTTTTCTTCTTTTGCTTCTTCACAGGAGGCGTTCTTCTTCAAAATTCTGCTGCTTTTCAATGAGTCTTATGCAGGCTCACCTCTCCTCTCTATAGCTCCAACTTGGCTCTGTTGCTGCTCTCTGGGGAGGCTTATGAAAACTAGCTCTGATACCATGAGAAGAATTGAAAAACTAAAAATAAGTGGAGCAGAGGATTGCTCATCTCAATATTACGAATTCGTTAAATAGGATTACATTGGAAACATCAGTAACAAATAACTATAGCGTAACTGGAATAAACTGGAGTAACTAGAAACTAAACTCGGACTCTTGGACTGACGGTTTCGACACCTAGCAGGTCGTTGAGATTACGTTCTTTAACATACTACCCTATGCGGTTTCCACTAGATAAAGAAGGGTGGATTATTTAATTTACTACTATTCTTGCCTACGACCATTTAGCCAGTAATTAATATGTCAAGCATGAATGGATAATACTAAAGTTTCTTGTTGATGGCATGGATGAATGTACTATGTTTGATTTGAATGTTTTTCATATACATCCTTTGCTCGTAGTAACATTATTTCTTGGAAATAGTTGTGAGGTTCTAGATGTAAATATTTTGAACAATAACGTTATTTTTTACAATTACTCAAGTTCTATTAATTCTCTTTCTAGATCTCTATTCAAATGTATACAGGTTAAAACTTTGTCCCTTCTGGATATAATTCCCTACTTAATCTATATGTCGATATTGTATGTGTGAGCCATGATGAGAGTCTTACATGATTGCCACAAGATTTTCTATATTCTTTAAAATATTTCCAATATATACAATTATAAATATAGTTAATTGTACTGGACTTGTCACGAGGACTTACCCTATGCCACCCAGTCATATTTACTTAGGGATTAGGATTATTCCAAGTCGAGGGATAGGTACCCACCCTCCATTTAAGAATAAAACTAACTTCAATCCATTTAAATTTTTTTTTTTTGCCAATCCACATCATGAAAATAAAATTCAAAACAATTTCATAACAAATACACATAGGAAAAACCATTCAAAATATTTCACTTATTTGTTTCAAGTAACTGATTTTGCCACAAAAATACAGTGGGAAAAAGGATCGTCCACCAAAAAAATTATAATTGATACCCTCTACCATCTATTAGAACTCCCACTAAAGAATTTTCACATAAACAACAATTTTTTCCCTTGACAGAGACCATACCATATCGAACCTAAGACATTTTCTAATCAAAACAAGTCCAAGCTAGGGTTTCATCAAAACAAGTCCAAGCTAGGGTTTCATACCATGTCTAACCTAAGACATTCTCTAATCAAAACAAGTCCATGCTAGGGTTTCATACCATGTCTAACCTAAGACATTCTCTAATCAAACCAAGTCCAAGCTAGGGTTTCATTGACCACACAAGGTTTAGTTTGGAATTCCATGCGCCAACCATTTTAGGAATTACTTTTTAGCAGTATCCTTCCTCCCTCAATAATTTCCTATTCTAAGAATATCAAAGCTAAACAACTTTTACTTTCCTCTCTTGGTTCCCCTCCAAGCAAGCTCCAAGTTCTCAAAGTTGCCTCAAATATTTTTTATCTCCCGGGAGAGAAATCTAGGTAGACAACTACCTCTCTCAGTAATTTTCTTTAAACTATGTGACTCTCTTTTAGCATCATTTCCTTTCCCATTGTAATTTTCATAGTTGACTAGATGCAATAATTTGTTAAAGAAAATTTAGAAAATAAACATATATTATCATCATTTACCTTTAACATGAGCTGAGAGTCTCCCTAATTGTAGCAAAAGTAAATAGAATATTTACAATTCACTAGACTTGTTACACTTATAAAATAATATACATATGCACTAAAGTATACACAAAGGAACTATTAAAAATTAATATTCCATATATAATCAAGCATCTTACAAAAAGGAATGGTACAATTTTTGGAAATGTTTCGATTAGCAAGATTGAAAATGACACTTCAAGTATTTATAAAAATTAAATTTGGAATTTCTTTTATATTTAGAAAATTATCTCCAAGAAATTAATATTATGAGTGGACATAATGGTTAAGAGCACGTGTTTCCTCATAAGATGTCATAGGTTCAAAAATAGAGAGGAATTAAGTATGTAAGTCATTTGTCCCACAAACAAGAGAGTCCAATTTGGTGTCTTGCTTGAATGATAATTTTGATTTTTCACTTTTATCATTAAAATATTTTTTAATAATACTATTTTTATATATTATAATTATTTATTTAGAATATAATTTATAAAATTAATTAAAATTAATTAATTTTGTTATTAAAAAATTCTTATACATATGCATATACCATTTTAAATCAAATTTATACAATTCAAAATCAAAATTTTATAATGTCATCCATAACTTCACAAATTCACGTTAATAAACATCTATAATTTTGGTGATTCTCCTTTGGAAGATCATCTTTTAATTAAAATTACACGAGGTATATAACACTTCCATAAAAGGTTAGAATTTACCTTTTCCATGGAGTCCAAAATATCATGCAACCTCCTCGAAATTTCCATAAACATGAATATAATAACCTTTCCATAAACATGAAATTTCTTCGAAATTTACATGATATTAAAAATGAACTACGTATTAAAAACAAAATTTCTTCCCGAAAGGTGCGACTTTAGAATTTGTTGGATAAGAAAAAGAATTCGTCCTGTCACGACTACAACCACGAGGAAGAAGCTAGCAGGAAAAAAAAAGTTTGGTTGTGGCGTAGGTTTAAACTTGGAGCTGTAATGTGGTCTGGTGGTAGAAAAATAGGGCTCGAGACCAATGAAAACTAATGACATACACTACGGGTACAGATATTAGCCATAGAGGTATGGAAGTTTTCCAAATACAATGGAGGTATGATTCTAAGCCTCTCTCGCATGCTTTATTCTAAACCATACTATACAAGCTGTTTGTTGGAATTTCTAAATATAATAAACAAAGGAAATAAATTTTTTCCACAACACAGAGACTGCAAATAATGCCGAAATAAACAATCATACACAGACATCGTAATACATAGGAGATGAACAAAATTCGTTTTTTTATTCAATTGTCTCTGAAAAAATAATGAAAATTACATTTCTTATACAAAACTGCTGAAGCCTGTAAAACTTAAATCTAATCAATGTGATTCATTGCTAAAAATATGTTCAACAACTTCTCTTCTTTGGACTGTCAAAATACCCATGTCTTCATTAAATCGGCACGCAGGCCGTATTCTAGTTTATACATGAAAACACGTAAACATGCATTCAAAACATAAAATGTGGACTTCAGACTTTTATCGGTTCTGACTCTGAAACTTCATCGCGTCTCGCACTTCATCGCAGATAGTAGATCGATGAAATTAACTTTTAACTGGAGCGAACACGAGTAAACTTAAGTCCTTGCAAGCACAATGTGATATGGCACGATCACGTCGCAAATAAAACAACATACGTTGCGGTGCTAAATTGGAAAACATAAAAGGTTGTGACTGCGATGTGCGGTAGCACAATTGCATCGCTCATCAAATAAATTAACTTGTGGATGGTAGAAGGTAAGTGGTAAACATGGCGAATCGCGCTCTGCAGTGCAGCTAACTATTGGTAAGTATGGTAAGGGAAACAAAAAGGAAATAAGGTGCAAAACAAGGTTTTGGCTCATGTGGCAAGCTTAAGGTGGGTCCCGTCGGATATTGCAACGACAGTAGAAAAACATATGGTGAATGGCTTAAGGTTAAAAAAAACATTTCGATTGCGCACTACAAGAAAAATATAAGTCAAAGCAGTGGATGGAAAAAAATTAAACGTAGAGGATGGCTCGGGTACTCTGTTTTTTGTGATTGCGTTAAAACGCCTTCGGGAACTTGGATCCTTGCTTGTCCTTCTCTGCACAAAATTAATGAAGTGTGGGTTGCTGTCACTTTTCATTCATGGTAGTGGTTGGGAGTATAATTCCAACAGTCCCCCCTTAATCACAACTGCGGCCATCAGTCATTCCTAGACACTGTTTGAGATTAAAAAAACTCTTATGTCCCAATGGCTTTGTGAAGATATCAAAAAATTATTCCTCTGTCCTTCAATGCTGCAAAACAATCTCACCATTATTAACCAATTCTCTTATAAAGTGATATTTTGCATCAATTTTCTTTTCTCTTTTGTGGAAAACAGAATTATTTGATAATGCTATTGCTGAGGTATTATCACAATAAATTGTGGTTCCTTTGTCTTGCTCACGACACGAATCTCTCAGAATACTTCTCATCCATACTTCTTGGCATGATGTTGTTGTTCCTGCCACATATTTTGCTTCTGCTGTTGATAATGCAGTTATTGGCTGCTTCTTGTAAGCTCATGAAATGGCTCCCGATCCCAAATGAAACACATACCCAGATGTGTTTTCTATCATCTACACTTCCAACCCAATCAATGTCAGTGTAACCAATCAACTTAAAATTATCAGTTGAGGAGTGTAGAACACCATACTCCTTTGTTCCATTCACATACCTTAAAATTCTATTGGCTTCTTGCCAACGTGTCTCCTTTGGTGTTCCATGAATATGGAAATTAGACTTACAAAATATATAATATCAGGCCTAGTTGCATTCAAATACATTAGACTGTAAACTATGATTAACTTCAACCCCATGATATTTGGAGTTACAACTGCTTTTATGTTCTGCATGTTAAATCTCTTCAGCACTTCTACAACATATTTTTCTCGGGAAATAAAAATTCCCTTCCCATTTTGATTTAATTCTATGCCCAAGAAGTATCTCAATAAACCCAAATCAGTCATTTCAAATTCACTCTTCATGACTACATTAAAATAAAAAATGAGGGGAACTTAATTTCTTTTTAAAATTAAATCATCTACATATAAAACAAAAATAAGGATCTTACCGTCATTTTATTTAATTTAGAGTGTGGGTTCACCATCACATTTTTCAAATTAATTTTTCATCAGGTAAGCATCAATCTTGTTGTACCATGCTTTTGGTGCTTGCTTCAGCCCATAAAGAGCTTTCTTCAACTTGCACACCTTGTGCTCTTGGCATTCAATCTCATAGCTTGGAGGTTTTTCAACATATACCTCCTCTATCTCTTCTGTGATGATGCTTGTATCCTTTCACAACAATTCTTTCCTTGTGTCTTTCTATCTTTCCTTCATCAATGCTCTTGGTATTATAGACACATTTTACTCCAATGAGTTCTTTACCTTGTGGGAGGTCCACTAACTCCCATGTGTCATTATTTTCTATTGCTCCAATCTCTTAATTCATTTCTTCAATCCATTTTTATTCTTTTATAGCATCTTCAAAATGGATTGGGTCATCAACATGACAAAACAAAGAAAATAAATAATTCAGACCATTATTATTATCAACTTCTTGCTCAAAAATTTCAATCAAATTTCTGAATCTTGGTATTTTTGGTGTACTTGGAGTTCCACTTGAACTCGAGGGAGTTACAGATCCCTATGGCGTGCTTGGAGAAGCACTTCCTTGATTTCTCAAGGCTATTCTATTGCTTGCTTGTGGTGTGCTCTACTGAGCCTGTGAAGGTGGAGGAGGAGCCACCGTGGAGGAATTATTTTCTGCAATCAATTCCTCTTGCTCTTCGTGAGACATACATGTATTTACATTCACCGTCTTCTTGATACTTCCATCCCAATCTTCTTCTTAACTGAACTGCACATATCTGATGATTATAAATTTCTTGGTTGATGGATTATCGAGTTTGTATGCCTTTGATTCATCAATGTATCCAACAAATATACACTTCTCCCCCTTACTGTCCAACTTATTTCTTAATTGATCTGAGACATGTGCATATGCCACACATCCAAATATTCTCATGTGAGTGATAAACTGTTTTTTTTCACTCCAAGCTTCTTTCAGAACTCTGTTCATAATAGCTTTTGTTGGACATATATTTAAAATATAAGCTACACTGTTTACATCTTCTACCCAACACTCATTTGGCAAATGCTTTGCCTTCAACATACTTCCGACCATGTCCATGATGGTCCTATTATTTTTTTCTACTACACCATTTTGCTATGGTGTATATCTTGTGGTAAAATTCTTATGTATGACATTCTCCGTACAGAAATGTAGGAAATATTTGGAGATATACTCTCCTCCTCTTTCATTTCTCAGCACTTTTATGTAGTTCTTACTTTGCTTCTCTACAAGACCTTTGAAGTGGTAGAACTGTTAAAACACTTAGATATTTTTTTTTAAGAAATAAACTCATGTCTTTCTTGTATAATCATCTATAAATGTCAAGACATAGTGAATTCCAGCTAAATATGGCATTTGCATTAGTCCACACAATTCTGAGTGGACAATCTCTAAGGGTGACTTATCCTTTATATTCTTTCTTGCTGGAAATGATTCTTTGTGTTGTCCGCCGAAGATGTCACCTTCACATACATTGTCTGGTTTCCCAATGAGTGGTAATCCTTTTACCATTCCTTTTCTATGCAGTAGGTTCAAACCTCCAAAATTGACATGTCCAAATCTCAAATTCCATAACTATTTTTCATCGTTCACTTCTTCTTGAAAGACCTCATGTGTGAGTTCTACTACCACCCCTCCTTCCTTAAAGTTTTTTCTGAGCTTGAGAGGAAACATCCTATTCTTTGTCATATGCACTTCCGAAATTACTCTTTTACTTGGAGGTATTTCCATGATTGTACACACGTCATTCTTAAAAAACACATTGTAGCCCTTGTTCACGAGCTGTCCAATGCTTAGAAGGTTACATTTTAGGACAGGTACATAAAATACATCTGACAAAAATTTATTTTCTCCCTTCCTTGTCAATATTGACACTCTTCTTTTCCCCATGACAGAGACTTTTCTTTTAGTCCTCGTTGTCATTTCAGATTCACATTTTTCATCTAGATTGGAAAACATTGCTATGTTTCCAGTCATGTGGTTACTACAACCTGCGTCTAAGAACCATATTCCTTCATGTTTTTCTTATACTACATTACATTTTAAAAGAAAATTACTCTCGTTCTGACTTTCTTTTGCAATATTTATATTCTATCTATTATTCATGTCATTTTGTTTATTTCTACAATCATTGGCATAATGCCCATACGTTTTACAATAATGACATTGGACTTGGGATTTATGATACCATTGTCCTTGTGCTTGATGTTGGCTTGAGCCTTCGCTGGATTTCTGGTTGTTGTCCCCTTCCACTTAGGCTGTTTCTTCCACCTATTTGTGGGATTCTTCCTCTTCCTCAGTAGTTTGATTTTCCTTGACCTCTACCTCGGAGAAAGGAAATTTGTGTCTTGAAAGCATGCTCCAATGAGGAGTTTGTTGTTCTGTTCAATCTATTTTCATGAGACATCAAGGATGCACAAAGCTCATCCACTAAAAACTATGAGAGATCCATTGTCTCTTCTATTTCCACTACTATGACATCAAATCTTGAAGGTAGAATTTTCAATATTTTCTCCACGATTCTTCTTTCCTCAAGTGTCTCTCCATGAGACCTTATCTGGGTAACTAACCCAAACACATGTGAAGAATAAGTCTATGTTATCAGACTCTTTCATATAGAGAGTTTCAAAATCTCTCCTCGGCATTTGTAACTTTTTTGTCTTCAATTTATCCATGCATTAATAGGCTGTTTTGAGATTATCCCATGCCTCCTTGGATTTTTTTGCTACTATAATCCTTGGGAAAATACTCTTGTGTACTTCTTGGTAGAGATAGAAGAGGGATTTGGAGTCTTTCTTCCTATTATCTCTCAACAAGTCTCTTTCTGCTGCTGTCAAAGTAGCCAGCACTGTTGTGTCTGCTGGTTCTTGGAAACCTTGTTCCACTAGCTCCCATATATCTTGTGAAGCAAATAGGGCCCTGATTGTAATGACCCAATCATCATAGTTCTTCCCATTAAACTGTGGTATTTGGGGATTTATCAGGTTTGTGCCTGATGCTGCCATTCTGACTGTGTAAACAAACAACCTTCTCACTACTGTAAAAACTTTCTCATTGTTGGAGAATTCTGCTTCTACAAAAAAATCTTATAGCTTGTTCACTAAAGAGAGCTTGTTCTTTTACTGAGAGCCTAGACCTGCTCTGATACCATGTTGGAATTTTTGAATACAATAAATAGAATAAATGTGTTTTCCCCACAACACAAAGACTACAAATACTGCAGAAATAAACAATCATACATAGACAACATAATACATAGGAGAGGAAGAAAATTCGTTTTTCTATTCAACTGTCTTTGAAAACAAATGAAAATTACATTTCTTATACAAAAAGGTCGAAGACTATAAAACCTAAATCGAATCAATGCGATTCATTGCTAAACAGACATTCAACAACTTCTCATCCTTGTTCTGTCAAAAGACCCATATCCTTATTAAATTGGCACACAAGCCGTATTCTAGTTTATACATGAAAACACGTAAAGACGTGTTCAAAACATAAAAGTTGGAATTTAGACTTTATCGGTTCCAACTCTAAAAACTCATTACATCTAGCGCTTCATCGTAGATCGCATATCAACAAACTTAACTCTTAACTGGTGAAAACACAGGTTAACTTAAGTCTTTGTGGGTGCAATGTGCGATGTCACGATTGCATCACAAATCGAACGACATACGCTGCAACACTAAATTGGAAAACACAAAAGGTTGCGACTACGATGTGCAGTAGCATAATCGCATTACTCATCAAATAACTTAACTTGCAAATGGTGGAAGGTAAGTGGTAAACATTGTGAATTGCGCTCTAAGGTGCGACTAACTATTGGTAAGTGCGGTAAGGGAAACAAAAAGTAAATAAGGTGCAAAACAAGGTTCTGGCTCATGTGGTAAGGTTAAGGTGGGTCCCGCTAGATATTGCATCGGTGGTAGAATAACATATGGTGAATGGCTTAAGGTTAAAACAAAAACATTGCAATTGTAAGCTGCAGTAAAAAGGTAAGTCAAAGTGGTGTTTGAAAAAAAATAAATGCAGAGGATGGCTCGGGTACTCTATTTGTTTTTTTTGCATGAAAATGACTTCGTGCTCTTGGATCCTTGCTTGTCCTTCTCTGCACAAAATTGATGAAGTGTGGGATGTTGCCGCTTCTCATTCATGGTGGTGGTTGGTAGTATAATTCCAACACTGTGGAGGAAAATTCCACGAGCCACATTTCAGTAATTTTCGTATATACTTTAGCATGTGGACCATTATTATTTGTCTTCCGATCATGATATTGTCTTCGTTAGCAATTCCTTGAAGTATTTTTTCACCCGGAGCTCATGGAAATTCCAAAGATAAATATTTACGTCTATATGTTTATGGATATGGAGATCATGTTGAGATACTTGTCTAAAAGGTTCTCCCAAAATAGATCAGATGGCCTTGCTACAGAAAATGTATGCTGGGGTAGTAGGCGAAGAACTAAGGGACTTGCTACATTTCAGATTCTATCCCATAGATGAGGAGTTGCTATTTTTCCGATTGCGAATTGTGTTTGTAGGTAAAGACATCACATAAATTTAGTTCTGATCAGAATACATTTTACCCATTCCACAATAGATTAAATTTATTAAAATTCAATTTTAAATTTATTAATGGTTAGTAAAAACTCATGGGAAAACATTTACTCCTCCGCAATATTGAGAGAATGATGTTCACCCATCCTATTGTATATTTTTAGAAAATGATGTTTGCCCATCCTATTATATTAAAATTTGTCTGTCATTAATTAATTTGTTAGATATATATGTTTTGAAATAACAAACATATAGTAGTCTCTTGTAATGTGGAATATGTAAGTCTCGAAAGACAAGGGGAGAAAATTGTGGAGCAAATTTTGGTGGGTGTGTGAAATTTTTTTTGAATCATAATATAAAGTATTCCTAGTTGTGATTTGGTTGTGAATATTTCACGTATGACTTTTACATAACAACTTTGTTTTAATCTATTTTAGAGTGAGTAGAATTATTTCTCGTTGACCTCTCCGCAACTTTATTTTCTCCATTATAGTTACCCAAGTCAACATGTATTAGGAAAGTGAAATTTGTGTGTGTGAACAGAAAGGAAATATTATCAAATTTTCTCATTCAAATGACTGCTATTTTTTTTTCTAAATTTTAAGTTAAGTTTCATATTGAAATGTGCCAAATAAGAGGAATTGCATAAACCCATAAACATTCAAGCAGGACAAAACTGAATGCTGGAGACAAAGAAAATACAGGTATATCTAAAAGGAAATTGATAACATATTTCATTTCTGTTTATTTTATTTTATTTCATTCAAAAGACTGCAAACGAAACTCATAATCGAACAACAACATTGAAATAACTTATGTTTCAAAATTATGTAAATGAGACTAAAAAATGAAACAATAAATATTGTAATAGCTTACATACATTAAAAACAATACCGAATATTGAACCGAGTAAGGGTTTTACAAATTATACAATGGCTAGGGTTTACCCCTACTCCTAGATGGAAACACATCAATAATACAACAACAACACCAGGCGACGGTTATGAATTAGACAAGAAAGGAGAATCTGGAAACTTTATTACACGACGGCCATAAAAATTTCAAAAAACCTTTGAGGGTTTGTATTTCCTAACTAATTGAAGATGAAAAGAGAATTACAGGCACATACAGGAAGGGTCATACCCTGTTACACAAGGGAGGTTCTGGACTGCGACGATAGCAACAGATAGCATCAAGTTAACACCTGCAACCAAAATCAAAGACACAGATAAAGTGAGAAGGAAGCATGTGAGAAAGATAGAAAAGGTCGAAAAAAGTAACTGAGAACAAGATTTCTCAAAATGGCTTACCTGAAGTGACGAGGAACAACAGAGAGACAATGGGAATGCAAAGGGAAGAGCCATTTCCGCAAAACATCGATGAAAATACCTGTTAACCAAGGTGCAAGAAGATTAGCAAGGTAACGATGAAGGACATGAACAAAAACTAGAATGAAAACTTACCATGTGTTGCAAAGGCTGAGACGTCCTAGAGACAAAGGCTACACTTGTTGGTTGCATAGAGGAAAATTTCAAATTTCTGAAGATAGAAAACAAGAACTAAGAAGATAACAAATAGAGACAAAAATTGAGTGTTACCAAGCAGGTTGAAGCTTATGGTTGAAAATCGAACAGAGTTGCAGGTGACCACAGGAGGGTCAAAACCCCTAATACGCATTTAGAAAATTCACAGAAATTGCAGGTGGTTGGGTTGAAACCCTTACTCACAGAAATCTTACAAAAATTGTAGGCAGTCGAAACCCTTAGTTAGCTCCTGCTCCACAAAGCTCTGCGACGAAAATGAGAAATGAGGGATAAACGCTAAGTTCATGACGTTTAAACATGTGGCGTTAAGAGCTTGGTCATGACCCATGATTGTATGGAGCCAAATTCATTGTGAAAGCACGCACTTGAACCGCTTTTGTTATTTAATAAAAAATTTGTTGTAAGGTGTGGTGATTATTGTTAAATTTAAAATTTATTTCATCACCCTCGTGTCAGCACCAGAAATTTTGTTTACACAGTGAAAATGGCAACAACAAGCTCAAGCTTGGCTAATCCACAAATACATCAATTTAATGGAAATAATTATGACTATTGGGTTATAACAATGAAATTTTTGTTTTCTTCACAATACATTTGGGAATTGGTGGACAATGGATTACAAGAATGAGCATATTTAGTAACATACAATGCATTGAAACAAGCAGAAAATGATGTGTTGAGAGATAACAGGAAGAAGGACTCCAAAGCCCTCTTCTATATTTTTCAAGCTGTTCATGAAATTATTTTCCCAAGTTTTGCACCATCAACAAAGTCCAAGAAAGCATGGGATACCCTCGAGACAACCTACCAAGGCTTGGAAAAGGTGAAGACAACAAAACTAAAAATGCTAAGAAGAGAGTTTGAGACAATTTGTATGAACGAGTTTGAGAATTTATACTCATTTTTTACACATGTAATTAGGTTGGTTACTCAAATTAGGTCTCATGGTGAGGCACTTGAGGAAAAAATAATAGTTGAGAAAATTATGCGAAGTTTGTGAGCAATATTCAATGCCATAGTTGTGGCAATAGAAGAGACAAAGGATCTCTCACAATTTTCAGTAGATGAGATTCATGCATCATTTATTTCTCATGAACATGGATTGAACAGAGGAACAAAATCATCATTGGAGCATGCATTCAAGAGAAAATTTTCATTTAGTGAAGGTAGAGGTCAAGGAAGATCAAATTATAGAGAAAGAGAAATAATCCCACACAGAGGTGGAAAAAGCAACCCTTCAAGTTCAAGTGGAAGGGGCAGCAATCAAAATCCAAGCCAAGGCCCAAGCCAAAATAAATAACAAGGTCAGAGGTATGATAAATCTAAAGTTCAATTTCATTATTGTAAGAAGTATGGTCATTATGAAAATAAATGTAGAAAGAAGAAATATGACATAAGTAGCAAACCAAGTGAAATTTTCATAAAGGGAAACCAGAACCATGATATAATGTTTTTAGCTTCTAATTTAGCACAAGAAAGACAAGGAGATGTATGGTTTCTAGATTTAGGGTGTAGCAACCACATGACAGGGAACATAGAAAAGTTTTCCAACTTAGATGAGAGTATAAAATATGAAGTGAAATTATGGACTGATAGCAAAGTCTCGGTCATGAGAAGATGAAGATTAGACATTCTAAAAAACAAGGGAGAGAAGAAGTGTATTTCAGGTGTTTATTATGTTCATGGTTTGAAGCACAACCTCATAAGCATTGTACATCTCATGCAAAAGGTATACAATGTATTTTTAAAAAATGATGTATGCACAATTTTGGATAAGCCTCCAAGTAGACAACTGATTGAAAAATTTCATATGAAAAACAATAGAATGTTTCCTCTCAAGCTAAGATTAGATTTAAAGGAAGAAGGTTCTCAAGCACAAATATCAACGAATTCACAAAAAGATGAAAGAAATGTAGTTGTTGTCACACAAGAAAACTTTCAAGTAGGAATTAAAGATGAAAATTGGTTACGGCATTTGAGATTTGGTCATCTCAACTTCAGAGGTTTGAATTTTTTGTAGAGGAAAGGCATGGTCAAAGGATTGTGACTCATAGAAAAATGGGACATCCTATGTGAAGGGTGTATCTTGGGAAAAAAACAAAGAGAATCATTTCTAGTAGGAAAGTTTATAAGGACAAAAGAACCTTTGGAAATTGTCTACTCAAATTTATGGGGACGAATGCAAACACCATCAATTGGTGGTAGCCATTATATTTTAACATTAATATATGACTAAACAATGAAGACATGGGTTTATTTCCTAAAATAGAAAAGTGAAGTGTTTGACTGCTTCCTCCATTACAAAATTCTTGTTGTGAAGCAAAGTGGTTACTACGTAAAAGTTATGAGGACTGATAGAGGTGGAAAATATATATCAAGTGACTTCCTACGTTTGTGCAGGGAGCATGGAAATCACAAGAAATTTACAACAATTTACACACCTCAGCAAAATGGTGTCACAGAAAGAAAGAATATGACGATAATGGAAATGGCAAGGAGTATGTTGAAGGAAAAGTCTTTTCCAAATGATTATTGGGCTGAAGTTGTCGCTTATGTAGCATATATCATTAATAGGTGTCCAACCAAAAGTGTTATGAATATAATTCCCGAAGAGGCATGGAGTGGAAGAAAGCAAGGTGTCACTCACATGAGAGTGTTTGGATGTGTGGCATATGCACATGTCCTGGATAATTTGAGGAAGAAGCTAGACAATAATGGGGAGAAATGTATTTTTTTTCGATATAGTGATGAATCCAAGACATACAAGTTCTACAATCCATCAACCGAGAAGGTAATAATCAGCAGAGATTTTCAGTTCATAGAGAAGACAGTCAATGTGAAAACATGTATGTCACATGAAGACAAAGAGGAATTGAATTCAGCAAGTAATTCCTCAACGGTGACTCCTCCTCCACCTACAAAAGCTCACAAAATTAGTCAACATGTGACACTGAAAATAGATAATAGGAAAATGTTGCGCAGCCAAGAAAGTGCTTCTCCAAGAACACCACAAAGATCCACAACTCCATCTACTTCAAGCGCAACACTAACCCATCTTTCGCAGCCATAAGAAGAAAAAAATTCATAAATTTAGATGAAATTTATGAGCAATATGAAGTTGATAGCAGCATTGGTATTAATTCTTTATTTTCATTGTTTTGTCATGTATATGACCCAATCCATTTGGAGAATTGAGTGAAAGAAGAGAAATGGGCTACGACAATGGATGAAGAAATAGGAGCAATAGAAAAGAATGACACATGGGAGTTAGTGAAACTCCCAGAAGGAAAAGAAGTCATTGGAGTGAAGTTGGTATATAAGACCAAGAGCAACATCGAAGGCAAGATTGAAAGGCATAAAGCAAGGCTAGTTGTCAAAGGATATAAGCAGCAACATGGAAGAGACTATGTAGAAACATTTATGCCAGTCGCGAGGATGGAGACAGTGCATACAATGTTATCGATTTCCACGCAACATAAATGGAAAGTGTATCAAATGGACGTAACATCAGCATTATTGAATGGAGTTCTAAAAGATGTGGTATATGTTGAGAAACATCCTGGTTATGAGATAGAAGGCCAAGAAAACAAGGTGTGTAGGTTGTGGAAAACTCTTTATGGGCTGAAGCAAGCACCGCGTGCATGGTATAGTAGGATAGATGCTTACTTGATGGACAATGGGTTCGAAAAATGTAGCAGTGAACCTATACTCTATATCAAAGAAAGTGACGATAAACGTCTTATTGTCATTTTGTATGTATATGATTTGATTTTTACAGGGAGTGATGATTTCCTCATCGTTGATTTCAAAGAATTCATGAAAAATGAGTTTGAAATGACCGACTTGGGGATATTAAGATAATTTTTTAGCATAGAAGTGAAGAAAATAGAAAATGGATTTTTTATCGGTTAAGAAAAATATGTTGTAGACATTTTAGAGAGGTTTAATATGAAAAAAAACAAGCCAACACCAACTCCAACAGTCATGGGGTTGAAGTTGAACAAGTAAAATTGCAACAACAATGTCAATTTGACATTATATAAAAGTATGGTGGGTAGCCTAATCTATTTGACCACAACTAGGTCTGATATAATGCATGAAGTGAGTTTGGTGTCAAGGTTCATGGAGACACCCAAGGAGACACATTAGCAAGCAAAAAAAATAATTTTAAAGGATGTTAATGGGATAAAGGAGTAAGGAATTTTGTACTCAGCAACAGATGATTTTAGGCTGCTTGATTACACTGACAATGATTGGGCAGGAAGTGTTGATGAAAGAAAGAGCACATCAGGATATGTTTTTCAATTGTGTTTGAGAGCCATTTCATTGGCTTCAAAGAAACATCTGATAGTATCATTGTCAACAACAAAAGCTAAGTATGTCACCGCAATAGTAGAAGTGTGTCAAGTAGTTTGGATGTGAAGGATGTTGCGGGATTTATGTCATGACAAGACAGAACAACAACTATTTTTTGTGACAATAGTTTTTCAATTGCACTATCAAAGATTTTTTCCTTTCACAAGAGGAAAAATCAAATTGATATTAAATATCATTTCATAAGAGAATTAGTTAACAACAGTGAGATTTTGTTGCAGCATTGCAGGTCAGAAGAACAATTAGCACACATCTTCACAAAGCCATTGGCACATGGTAATTTTTTCTATCTCAGAGATTGTTTGGGAATGGTCAATGGTGGTAGTTGTGATTAAGGGGAAATGTTGGAGAATTAATATCAAAAACCAAGTTAATTACACTAACATGAAGACATACCTCAATGAATGTTTTGTAAATTGTGAATTGTGTTTGTAGGCAATGACATCACATAAATGAAATTATGAGAAGAGTACATTTTACCCATTCTGCAACAGAGTAAATTTATTAAAATTCATTTTGAAATTTATTAATGGTCAGTAGAAACGCATGTGAAAACATTTACTCTCTTCAATGTTCATAAAATGATGTCCGCCCATTCCATTGCATTAAATTTTGTCTTTCATGAATAGCGTGACTTTGCAACCCCTTTTATTGTATGTTACTCCGCACCCTCCATATAAATGTGTTTGTAGTGTTTTGAATCATAATATAAAGTATTGATAGTTATGATTTGGTTGTGAATATTTCACGTATGAGTTTTACCGCAACAACTCTGTTTCACCATGAGTAGAATTATTTTATTTTATTTTCTCCATTATAGTTCCGCAAGACAACATATTTTAATATTCTCCACTCTGTATTGAAAAGAGTACTCATATGATTTAATTTCTGCAATTGAATCCTTTCGTTTAATACCTCTCCACAACTCTGTTGGAACTATGTGTGTTGAGGAAAAGAATTTCCCATCTTAAAATTTTAACAGTGATTTCGGAAATTTTTATCATGAATTGATGCTACAATGATCGAGAGTTCAATTAGGGTTAGTAGCAGTCCACACCCTCAGAATGAAGTAGAATGTCCGCCCCAATAATTTTCCACCCTCAAACGGAGCCATGAGGCATGCTTCCAATTGCCAATAAATTGCAAGTCTAAAGAGAAACATAAAGACTTACAACCTGCAGTATGTTGCAAACCTAAAGAATTACCAAATGAATGTGATAGTGACTATAGAATCCCTGAGCAATGTAGGTAACAGAACATCGGAGTTTACGGAAACTACAAATGCTGAATATATCTCAATCATGGAGAGTCGGATAAAAGTAGAGTGAAAGCCTGCAAAATATTTTCTCTCTACTTTGGTTAGAGCTGGAAAAAAAATTTGAATATCATTATGAATTTAGAGATGTTTTTTTTTTTGTTAAATCATTAGATTTATATTTTTAATCTCACAATTTACATTTACCCATTGAACTATGCTACGAACTGAGGCTGAGGAAAAAAAAAATTATGTTGAGAAGTATTTCCTATTCCTTATTAGTAAGTTTAGTCCACTAAATCGGCCAAAGACGGCCTGTGATACCATCGGCGTATAAGACTTCTTAGAGTTAAACTAATTTCAAAATCCGTAAAAACTCTTACATATTCTGAGACTAATAAAGTTCAATAAGCTTTGATCGAAATTTATGTTGAGGTTTTTATTATATCAAAACCTACTTTTAAATTATTAACGTAATTGGTCAGTGGGGGACTATAGTAATCGAAAATGTGTTATTAATATCAGTTTTTTTAAATTATTGTCAAAAATAACTAAAATTAATCAAAATTTTAAATAACAATGTATATTAAAGTTTTAAAGATAACAATGTCATTTTTAATGGTTTTGGTCTCTTCCCTAGACAAGCATGAGCCGAACTTAGGATACATATGAGCAAACCATGAAATTTTTAGATTCACACCCACTAATGCTGACATTAATTCTTAACTTTTTATGTAGCATCATTATACAATAATGATAGATGAGATAAGTTGCATAAAGTAAGGTAAGGCCTTGAAAGGGACACCTATTATAGGAAAGCCTAAAATCATTTAACGTTGGTGATGTACCTTGTTGATGTTTCCACGTGGTGAATGCATGTCTCTGTGCTATCTATTAACCAAAGAATCCAATGAGTGGAGCCAAATCTTTCAATGGATTTCTTCTCCCACTCGTTTCCTCATCAAACACCACTTCTACCAGCCATTTCTTCCAATTCCCATTCCAGCCACCCAGTGCCAAAAGGTCAAAGAGAGCCATTCTATTGAAATATTAAAGTCACCTGCCAGCCTCGGGCAGGAAGAAAAGAGTACAGCAGCAGAAGCAGTAGCGGAATTTTGAGTGCACGGCACTGTAAATTAAAGAAGCATGAAAAACAGTAAGGAAGAATTAAATTTTGATGGGCCGCAGCCACATATTGCAAGAGAAATTTAATTCATGATGGGCAGAGTCGTTTTTGTCTACGGAGGAGCAGACTTAATAAAAACAGTCATTTCGGGCGTTTAAAGCCCTCAATAACCAGAATGAATAAAATTGTTCAAAACAGGCGGAAGTCCTTTTATTTTTGAATGGCGGGACAAGTGGTCCCCACCACTTATATGCTGAATTTCAATCGCAAAGTTATTTAGTAGTGTCTTGTTGATATGAAGATTTGCGATGTGATCCAATTGCAATCGCAAATCGCAATACAAATATTTCATGGTCAAAATGTTTTGTGGATGTGGAAGATTTCCGCAAGCGGAATGGTTGTACACAACACAACCAAAAATCATATATAAATCGCCCCCACCAATAGCTGAGGCCTGTGGGTCCACTTGACCACATGGCGATGTTTTAATGGAATCGCAAGAGTTCAATCGCAAGGGTTCAATCAGAGGCCTTTTGTTATGTGCTCCGATTGAAGGCCGGACCTGATCCAGTTATATGCCATAGTTCATAGTTCAATCGCATCTCGTTCTTAATTGCAATCAGAACTTTCTGATTGATCGCACGCCTTTGTAATATGCTTCGATTGAAGTGGAGGACCTGATTGACTTATCAAGGCATAGTTTATTAATTTAATCGCATCTGTTTTTGCTCGGAAATCGCAATTTTTTTGTTGAGGCCTGATCACACAGTGTTTAAGTTCGGACCCGATTGCACTATGAGCCAAATTTCATATTTGGTCATCACATCCGATTGTTAATCGTAATCAGAGTTTTTAGTTTGTTGTTTGTATTATGGGTCCCATATAATATTTGTTTTAAAAATATTTTTTAGTTTAAGTCTTTCATATATTCTTGTAATGTTTTTTTTTGCAGCATATAAAAGCCAAAAGGCCCGTGAGCCTGAAAAAGAGTTGTTTTATTTTGGTTTGTTTTTCGCATAGCAGCGCGGAAACTGAAATACACAGCAGTGTTGTTTTGAGAGATAGAGTGTGTTGTTTGATGAACATAGAGTCATTTTGTGCACCGTCTGTAGCAGTCACTCTTCATGTTATCCCTCTATATTGAGGAAGATTTGTATAAGGTTTTGAAAGATATAGAAAGTTAGTTTTACAGTCTGAAACTTTTTCCACTGTCAAAGAAGTTTTAAATTTCTCTGTGTTTAGAGGAGAGGAGCTTACTCTCTCCATTTGGAATTTCCAATATTCCAACATGGTATCAGAGCTAGTTTAGGCTCTTTGAAGGTTTCAAAGAAGCTAGAGAAGAAGAAGACTTGTTGCAGCGTTTTCTCCAGCAGTGTGAAAGCCCAACAGAAGTCAAAAGATTAGATATTTCTCAAAGATAACAGAGCTGTTGTTTTTTTTTTTAAAGACCTTGTTCTTTCAGAAAAAGGAAAGACAATTTGATTAAGTTCAGTGTTCAGTTTAAGAGCAATGGCTGGACGAAGTACAGGAATGAACATTGGAAATGTTCAACTTCCACAATTTAATGGAAAGAACTATGATTATTGGGCCATTACCATGCGAGCCCTGTTTGTCTCACAGGACTTATGGGAGTTTGTAGAAGAAGGTTTTGTTGAACCAGCTGATGATGTAACACCCCCAATTCATGTGTTTGAATTTCAAAGTCAGATATTTGAACTTTAATCCTAAGGGGAGTGGACCCCAAAGGATAAATATTTTGTGAATGTAATTAAATATTTAACTGAGGAAATGAATAAAATAATGTGGTGCAGATTGACCAAAATGAGATTTATGAGATCACTTGCTAAATCCATGAGGATGGATGAGGCAAATATTTCCCCACAATCTTTCAAAAATCCTTGAAAGAAATTAATTTTAAATTTAGATTTTTGAGGAAAAACCTCAAAAATCTGAATTTCCCCAACGATGAGGAAAGTAGTTGGGAAGAGGTAAAAAGCTGGAAAAGCTGAGGAAAAGCATAAAACAGCTTTAAAGAATCCCTAAATTGGGAAGCCTAGGCAAACAGGAAGAAAAGCATCCTGAGATTCTGGACGCAGAATTAGAAACATGCTTTGGGGAACAATAGCTTAAATAAGCTGCTCTTGTACATATTAGAGGTTGATCTGTTTCAAGGAGAAGATCGCAGCTCGGGGGTGAGTTCTGGGAGACAAAAGGACTCTAAGGTTGGGAGGTTGGTCAATTGCATGAGTGGTATGTCTCTAAATTTATTGATGTTCTATTTCATATAGTATGAATTGGCTACATATAAAAATTTGACTGTATATTAGAAGATCAATTCTACATTTAACATAATTGATCATAAGGAATTTACCCATGAAATTATGTATAGTTTTAGAATTTAGAGCGGTGAAGTAGAATCCCACAGAGTCTCTAAGCCAGTGATTGGTTTAAATCTGAGGATACTTATTTTTTTCACAGGAAAAATTTGTGAATTTGTTTTAATCTGCTTCTGTTTCCTAGCATGATTCTAATATATTCATACATGAGAGAGAATTTGAATTTCCTGTATTATATTGGAAAATAGTAGGAAATGAATTTTAACTTACACTGTGCATGAGAGAATAGAAGGAGAGACTCTATAAACTGACCTCAGGGCCAGCATACCATTCACATGTAACCAGAAATTTAATGGTCAAGAAAGTTGTATGTAAGCAACACATGCTATAGCAGAGGAAAGCAACTGATAATTTACAAATGACTGATCATAGACAGTTAACTTAGGAAACCATCTTAATATCATAACATAGAAATTAAATACAAAAGAAAGTTGAGCAAATATCCAACATGCATGTTCACCCCAGTCTGGCATATTGAATTATATGTATCCTAGTCTATCATGATAACCCAAATCAAGAGGGTAAATTTGTAGATTATAAATCCCAGTGTCCTCTAAACATAAAGACAGAAATATAGATGCATTCATCCCTGTAGTCAATTTGGATACATATTCTGTGAAAATATATAACAAATTAATTCCTCAAATATCTGCATAGAACTAAGGTGTCATTCTGTTATAAATGACCATATCACTCTGGTTATCTAAATTTCCAAAACAAAAAAAACAAGGCGTTTAGACTTTAGGGTCAGATTAATAAACTGGAGGAAGAAATTGAGAAAGTCATGACTCCCAATAATACTATTGATTTCATTCAGATATTTAAATTTTACCATCACAGAAGCTATGTTCTCCTGGAATAGGAAACTTTATATTACAGTACATTATTCATTCTAATATCACCACAGTATGAATATAGTTAAAAATTGTATGGCCTGAGAGCCTGGAGGCAATAAACTACACAGAATGATGAGTATGTGTATATGTAATATATATATAAAAGAATTTTATTGCCAAAATTTAATTATAAATTTCAGCTAAGACAAAATGAGCAAAGAGAGGGTACTGCTGGAACATACTCATAATAACAATAACCGAAATCAAAAGTGGGTCTTATGAAAACCCAAGAATGACTGATGTATATATGGATATATGGTACAAATTCGAAACAACCTTATAAGGTCCCATGAACAGAGCTCCATAAACATTCAGAGTGGGGATTTACTTATAGTGTTAAAATAATTACAATTGTATCATTACAATATTTAAATGTCGAAATATAAACCATATAACCAGTAGAGAAGAACGAATTCCTTCTGACAGAGTTCAATTAATACCGACCTGCAAGGAGCACGAGTAAACAATTGTTAATGTTTAAGGGAGTCACGCATCTATGCAAGTGCGAAGGAGAGCACGACGCTTACCTGCGAGAGATAAAACCCAAAATCAACGAAACGCTGAAGATAGAGAGTACGAATAACATGAATCAAGTCAAAACGATAACTGAGAAAGGCATCGTACCTGGTAAGGGAGAAGCCCCTACTCCCTTATAAATCTGCTACATATAACCATGGAATTATCATGAATAAAGGGTTGTGTTGTGTAACCAGCTCCAAAAATAGAAGAAAAGAGATATCAACGCCTTAGAAATAAGCCACTTCGAGGGGGAAACCTCCAATACATTACATAAATGAACAATTCTTGGATTATACAAATGAACAAAACCTCCTTCTATATATAGGATTCCATGGGGCCACAATATAATCCTAGTGGGGCCACAATGTAATCCTAGGCGACCTAACAATAATAATGTAAGGGCGCAATAATAACAATATGGGGGTTACAGGGGTACAATAATAACAATAAGGGGGGCTACACTAACATAATAAGGGGCTACACTATTAATATAGGGACTTAACATGCCCCTCCCCTTCAAACAAGTGTTGTCCTCAACACTTGATTATTTCTTGATGCTTCTGTACAAATTTCTCATCCTCCCATGTGGAATATTCTACAGGAAAGTGATTCCACTTGTTGACATACTCTGAAATTCATTGTACTTGTCGAGTCCTTGCTTTTGTGACTGCTTCAGAAATTCTTTCGATGTGATTTTGATCTTCCTGTTGTTTCATTAGATTCTGCACCAAAGTTAGGTTATCCTTTGAGAGTTGGAGAACTTCTGCCCTCCGATGTGATATTCCACTTCTTGAACCTTCGAATTTTCTCCTAAATATGATGTGATGGATGGTGTATGATATCCATAAAGTGCCATAAATGGGGTTATTTTTGCTGCAGTATGGAAGGAAGTGTTATAACACCATTCAGCGAGAGGTAACCACTTGACCCATTGTGTTTGTTTATCAGATACAAAACAACTAAGATATCCTTCCAAACATTTATTTACTATCTCAGTTTGACCATCAGATTGAGGATGATAAGATGAGCTATGAGCTAATTGAGTACCCAAACAAGAAAATAACTCCATCCAAAAATTTCCAGTAAAAATGGGATCTCTGTCGCTCACAATAACCCTTGGGCTTCCATGTAGTTTTTGAATTCTATCCATAAATGTAGTAGCAACCGTACTTGCTTTAAATGGATGAGATAATGCACAAAAGTGTGCATACTTGGTAAGTCTATCAACTACCACCATGATGACACTCTTTCCTTCAGACTTAGGTAAACCTGTGATAAAATCCATTGAAATCTCCTCCCAACGTTGACTTAGAATGGATAAAGGTTGTAGAAGTCCCGGGGTCTTAATTGTCTCCACTTTATTCTGCTGGCAAACCAAACATTCCGCCACAAACTTTTGAATATCAGATTTAAGGCCATCCCAAAAAATTTCTTTCTTCACCCTGTGGTAAGTTTTTAAAAATCCTGAGTGTCCTCCTAAAGGAGAAGTGTGCAATTCCAGAAGAATATTTTGTTTTAGTTGGGAATTCTTGCAAAGATATAAGCGATCTTTGTACCATAAGGAATCATTTTTCCAACTAAATGTATCAGATGTACTAGGATCTTGCTCCAACTTTTGAATGAGTGTCCATACATCTTTGTCCTTCTTCCATTCATCTCTTGCTTCAGTTATCAGGTAGTGCTTTTTCAGGCTCCTGAATTTCATCTCAAAGAGGTGATCGTGGGAAAATTTCAATAACTCTCTGATACCAAATGTTGTGTAACCAGCTCCAAAAATAGAAGAAAAGAGATATCAACGACTTAGAAATCAGCCACTTCGAGGGGGCAACCTCCAATACATTACATAAATGAACAATTATTGGATTATACAATTGAACAAAACCTCCTTCTATATATAGGAGTCCATGGGGCCACAATATAATCCTAGTGGGACCACAATGTAATCCTAGCCGACCTAACAAAAATATTGCGAACCAAGCTCTGAATTTTTTTGACGAATTTCCTCAGGATTTTAGCTTCGCACCATATGAATTTCAGATTCTGAACCTTCGTAGAAAATCTTTTATAGCGAAAATTCCACGATGACCTGTTTAGGAGCCTGAAAAAAAACCTAACTTCCATAGATCATATCTCCAAAAATATTGCGAACCAAGCTCTGAAATTTTTAGACAAACTTCCTCAAGATTTCAACTTCGTACCCTAAAAATTTCAGCTTCTGAAGCTTCGTAGAAAAAAAGTTATAGCGAAAATTCCACGATGACCTGTTTGGAGCAGCGAAACCCTAGAATCCAAACCTCTGATACCAAATGTTGGGTAACCAGCTCCAAAAATAGAATAAAAGAGATATCAACGCCTTATAAATAAGCCACTTCAGGGGCAACCCAATACATTACATAAATGAACAATTCTTGGATTATACAAATGAACAAAACCTCCTTCTATATATAGGAGTCCATGGGGCCACAATATAATCCTAGTGGGACCACAATGTAATCCTAGCCGACCTAACAATAATAATGTAAGGGCGCAATAATAACAATATGGGGGTTATAGGGGTACAATAATAACAAAAAAAGGGGGCTACACTAACATAATAAGGGGCTACACTATTAATATAGGGACTTAACAGGTTACATTCAAGAATCGACTAAAAACGAGAAACCTCTGGAGAACGAACAAATAGAAATTTCTTTCTACGCCTGGTCAAACAACAAAATTACTAACCAGAGTGACGAGGAGCGTAGAATCCTTACGGCACTGGATTAATATACTCGTAACCAATTTCACTTGAGAAGAAGATTGGGCTATGAGGCCATGAGAGCCTGCGTAAAATCTTACTCCTGAGAAGGCGCACAAGAAATCTAAAAGGCTAGGTAAGAAACCCAATCCAATTAGATTCTGGGAAAGGCGAAAGCACATTCTCTGCAAAACAAATAGAGCCATTCGTTATAAACATCCCAATCTAGTCCGGTAGCAGAAAACGATAATCCAAAATCGTAGTACTGGCATGAAGAAAAGCGTGAAGCTCTCAATCGGAGATGGCAGTCTGTGAAATAATAAAACTATAGAGAGCGAAATTTTACAAACTCTAGCAAAGGATCTTACCGACGGAATTTGTTAACGCACAGGAGTAAGGCGAAGCCTGAAACGAATCATGCCCAGCATCCATGGCATTGTCATTCACGGTCCAGAGATAAACCAAACGCAGGGGGAGGTAAAAGAACCGCCAAGCAAATACCAAGCTCGATTTATAACAATATGCTATGAATAAAAACCACGAAACCCTAATAGCCAGATGCATCCGAGTCTTCCACCTGGCGAGATCCGCATGGTGAAGCCATGGATCGAGAAGTTAATAGGTAATGTACCCCCTCAGTTCAACAATTAATATGACAAGCAGAAAAATCAATGAGGATCGATCTGGCCATGCTGTGGAAAATCGCTTTGGGGAACGAGGTGGAACAAATCCAGTATTACGTGGAACCAACACCACGTGATCACAAAGGGAGCGAGACCATCTATCACCCTTACGACGAGCATTAAAACCTTATGGTAGCTCTGCGTGGAAGACAGATGGACGTCGTCATTCCAATTATCATGGTACAAAATTCTAACTTGGTAATTACGTGGAGTTCAATTAAATACGCCAAATTCACATAAATAATCATAAGACGTAAATGAGAATGAAGGACGAATGCCAGACTCGCATCGTTGGTAATTCGAATTTCGCCAAGGTTATATTTTTATTAACAAAGGATAAGAGCAAACGACCGCTTGGATTTGTATACGTCCATGGAATTATATTAACACGGAATTCATGTAGAACCAATCGAATTCCCCTCTATACATGAGTCGATTTAGAATCCAAAGGTTATGATATAAAATGAAGATTTAACATGAAAGTGGGGTGACAAAATAAGGACATTAGGTTATGTCGGATATAATTATAATTAAAATAATTATAATTATTACAAATCAAGTAAATTGCAATATGGTAAGATAAAGTGGGGATATGAATAGCAATTGAAAAGTAATGATTGTGTTAACCTACAACGTAATGATAGAATGCCTCATTAGCATTAACTGGAAACAATGCAACCAAACAGAATTTTTTTTTTTGTAAATTGGGAGGTGTGACAGATGAGCAGGCTTTTAATGCCTTAACTCAAGCAGAGAAGGATTTATTAAAGAAAAATAGAAAGAAGGATGCTAAGGCCCTCTTCTATTTGTATCAAGCAGTAAATGAGAGTGTGTTTCCAAGGATAGCAGCAACTAAGAGATCCAAGGAGGCATGGGAAACTATGAAAGTAGCCTATCAAGGTATGGAAAAATTTAAGACAGCAGAACTTCAATTGCTGAGAAAAGATTTTGAAGCTCTTTGCATGAAAGAGTCAGATAATGTAGACACATTTTTTACACATTTGATTGGGATTGTAAATCAGATAAGATCCCATGGAGAAACTCTTGAAGAAAGAAGGATTGTGGAGAAACTTTTGAGAAGCTTACCCTCAAAGTTTGATGTTATTTTTACCACCATAGAAGAGCACAAAGATCTCTCACAGTTCACAGTGAATGAACTTCATGACTCGTTGATAACTCATCAACAGATATTGAGCAGAGATGAACACTCATCTCTAGAGCACGCCTTCAAGACACAGATTCCTTCAGGAAGAGGAAGAGGTCAAGAAAAAGGAGGAGGAAGAGGCAGAAGCCAAAATAAAGGTGGAAGGAACAACCCTTCACATTCACATGGAAGGAGCAACAGTCAGAGTCAGAGCCACGGCCAATGCAACAGCCAGCAAGGTGGACATCAACACCAACATGCTCATGGACAAAGGTATGACAAATCCAATGTCCAATGTCATTATTGCAAGAAATATGGGCACTATGCCAATGAATGTAGAAAGAAGAAAAGTGGCATGAAAAATAAGCAAAATGCTAATGTAGAAAAAGAGGAAAAGAACCCAAGTAATGTGTTGTTAGCCTTTAATGTAGCACAATATAGAGAAGATGATGTTTGGTTCTTAGATTCAGGATGTAGTAATCACATGACTGGAAACAGAGCAATGTTTTCCAATCTAAATGAAGAGATTAAATCTGAAGTAACCACAGGGACTGATACTAAGATCTTTGTAAAAGGAAAAGGCAGAGTTAGTATTCGAGCAAGAAATGGGGAGCAGAAATTTGTCCCTGACGTGTATTATGTTCCAGGTTTGAAATGTAATCTTTTGAGCGTTGGCAAGCTCATAAATAAAGGTTACAATGTAATTTTTAAGGATTATGTGTACACAATTAAAGATATACCTCCAAGGAAGAAAATCATTGCTGAAATTCAAATGACCAGCAATAGAATGTTTCCGCTCAAGCTCAACATTGACTTGAAGGGAAAAGGAAAGAGTATAGCAGCTGTAACACAAGAAGCCTTTCAGAAGGAAGCTAAAGATGAAAATTGGTTATGGCACCTGAGATTTGGACATCTCAATTTCGGAGGATTAAATTTGCTGCATGGAAAACGAATGGTAAGAGGTTTGCCATTGATTGAGAAACCTAACAGAGAAAATTTTCCTTCGGGGAAAAGCATAAGGGCGAAAGCACCCTTAGAAATCATCCACTCAAATTTGTGTGGGCCGATGCAAACAACATCAGTTGCAGGCAGCAATTACATGCTGACCTTCATAAATGATTTCACAAGAAAAGTGTGGGTTTATTTTCTGAAATATAAGAGTGAAGTTTTTCAAAAATTTCGCCATTTTAAAGCTCTTGTAGAAAAACAGAGCAGACTGCATATAAAAGTTCTCAGAAACGATAGAGGAGGAGAATACATATCAAAGGAATTTCTGCGATTTGCAGAGAGAATGGCATACATAAGCAATTTACCACAAGGTACACACCGCAACAGAATGGAGTTGCTAAAAGAAAGAATCAAACCATAATGGAAATGGTGAGAAGCATGCTGAAGGCAAAACATTTGCCGAATGAGTATTGGGCAGAAGTAGAAAACTGTGCTGTGTATATTTTAAATAGATGCCCTACAAAAGCTGTGATGAACAAAGTTCCAGAAGAAGCGTGGAGTGGCAGAAAACAAGGAGTCACCCACATGAGAGTTTTTGGATGTGTGGCATATGTACACATTACAGACAAATTGAGGAAGAAATTGGATAGTAAGGGGGAGAAGTGCATTTTCCTTGGATATTGTGAAGATTCCAAAGGATACAGATTGTATAATCCATCCACAAATAAGTTTGTGATAAGTATAGATGTGCAATTCATTGAAGAGGAAGCATGGGATGGAAGCATTCAGAAAACAGTCAATGTTAAAAACTATTTGTCTCATGATGAAGATGAGGGAGATGTGGTTGAGATTAACAACCCATCCGTAGCACAACCTCCTCAAATGCAAGGACAGCAAGGGATGCCTCAAGCGGCAGCGAGAACACCCTTGAGAAGAAGCATGAGTGGTTCAACGAGTACACCACACGAAGCAGAATTGAGTGCTTCATCAAACACGTCTACACCAAGTGCAAGAGGAACAAGGTTCAGAAGCATTAGATAAATCTATGAGCAGGGAGCAGCAAACGAAGGTATGAATTCCTTATTTTCTTTGTATTGTCAAGTTGATGATCCTATTCATTTTGAAGATGCTATTAAAGATAGAAAATGGATAGAAGCTATGGATGATGAAATTAATACCATAGAAAAGAACAAAAAATGGGAGTTGGTTGATCTCCCAGAAGGCAAAGAAGTCATTGGAGTTAAATGGGTCTATAAGACCAAAAGCAATGCTGAAGGAAAAATAGAAAGACACAAGGCTAGACTTGTTGTCAAGGGATATAAGCAGAAGCATGGGATTGATTATGAAGAAAATTTTGCACCAGTTGCAAGAATGGAGACAGTAAGAGCAGTGTTGTCCATAGCAGCACAAAACAAATGGAAATTATACCAGATGGATGTAAAATTGGCATTCCTCAATGGAGTTTTAATGGAAGAGGTATATGTGGAACAACCTCTCAGATATGATAAGAAAGACTAAGAGCATAAGGTTTGAAAATTGAAGAAAGCTCTTTATGGGCTGAAGCAAGCACCAAGAGCATGGTACAATATGATAGACACCTATATACTGGAAAATGGATTTGAAAAGTGTGAGGGCGAACCCACCCTCTACATCAAAGAAAAGGATGGTAAGATGATCATTGTTGTTTTATATGTTGATGATTTAATATTTACAGGTAATGATGATTACCTTATTGAGAATTTTAAAATAGTCATGAAAGATGAATTTGAAATGACTGACATGGGTTTATTAAGATACTTCTTGGGAATAGAAGTAGAACAAAATGAAAAAGGGATTTTTATTTCTAAAGCAAAGTATGTGAATCAAGTTTTAGAAAGATTTAATATGCAGGAGTGAAAAGTTGCAATTACTCCCACAGTAATGGGATTGAAGTTGAGTAAAAATGACAGCAGCAAGGATTTTGATCCAAGTCTGTATAAAAGCATAGTTGGCAGCCTCATGTATTTGGTTTCAACTAGGCCGGATATTATACATGCTGTTAGTCTAATTTCCAGATTTATGGAGAAGCCAAAAGAAGCACATTGGCAAGCAACAAAGAGAATTCTGAGGTATGTTAAAGGAACTAAAAGATTTGGTATTTTATATACTGCTTCAGAAAATTCAGAATTAGTTGGATACAATGACAGTGATTGGGCTGGAAGTGTAGATGATTAGAAGAGCACTTCCGGTTATGTTTTTCATATGGGTTTAGGAGCCATTTCATGGGCTTCTAAGTAACAGTCGATTGTAGCATTATCTACAACAGAGGTAGAATATGTGGAAACTACAACAACACCGTGTCAAGCAATTTGGATGAGAAGAATGTTGAGAAGTTTATGCCAAGAACAGGTAAAAGGGACAGTGATTTATTGTGACAATAGCTCAGCTATTGCATTTTCAAAGAATTCTGTATTTCATAAAAGAACAAAGCACATAGACACAAAATTTCATTATATCAGAGAATTAGTGAACAATGGAGAAATTGTTTTACAACATTGTAAAACAAAGGAGCAATATGCAAATATTTTAACAAAGCCATTGGGGCAAAAGACCTTTGAATTTTTAAGAAAATGCTTGGGTATGATTGATAACCCAGCAGCTGACTTTAAGGGGGAGTGTTGAAATATTAAAGTCACCTGCCAGGCTCGGGCAGGAAGAAAAGAGTACAACAGCAGAAGCAGCAGCGGAATTTTGAGTGCACGGCACTGTAAATTAAAAAAGCATGAAAAATAGTAAGGAAGAATTAAATTTTGATGGGTCGTAGCCACAGATTGCAGGAGAAATTGAATTCGTGATGGGCAGAGTCGTTTTTGTCTATGGAGGAGCAGACTTGATAAAAACAGTCATTTCGGGCGTTTAAAGTTCTCAACAACCAGAATGAATAAAATTGTTCAAAACGGGCGGAAGTCCTTTTATTTTTGAATGGTGGGACAAGTGGTCCCCACCACTTATATGCTGAATTGCAATCGCAAAGTTATTTAGCAGTGTCTTGTTGATATGAAGATTTGCGATGTGATCCAATCGCAATTGCAAATCGCAATACAAGTATTTCATGGTCCAAATGTCTTGTGGATGTGGCAGAGCTCTACAAGCAGAACGGTTGTACACAACATAACCAAAACTCATATATAAATCACCCCCACCAACAGCCAAGGCCCGTGGATCCACTTGACAACGTGGCAATGTTTTAATGGAATCGCAAGAGTTCAATCGCAAGGGTTCAATCAGAGGCCTTTTGTTATGTGCTCCGATTGAAGGCCGGACCCAATCCCGTTATATGTCATAGTTCATAGTTCAATCGCATCCGGTTCTTAATCGCAATCGGAAATTTCCAATTGATTGCATGCCTTTGTAATATGCTCCGATTGAAGTGGCGGACCCGATTGACTTATCAAGGCACAATTTATTAATTGAATCGCATCCGTTTTGGATCGGCAATCACAATTTTTTTGTTGAGGCCAGATCGCACAGTGTTGAAGTTCGGACCCAATTGCACTATGAGCCAAATTTCATATTTGGTCATCGCATCCGATTGTCAACCACAATCGGAGTTTTCAGTTTGTTGTTTATATTGTGGGTCCCGTATAATATTTGTTTTAAAAATAGTTTTTAGTTTAAGTCTTTCATATATTCTTGTAATGTTTTTTTTTGCGGCATATAAAAGCCAAAAGGGCCATGAGCTTGAAAAAGAGTTGTTTTATTTTGGTTTGTTTTTCGCACAGCAACGCGGAAACTGAAATACACAGCAGTGTTGTTTTGAGAGATAGAGTGGGTTGTTTGATGAAAAGAGAGTCATTTTGTGCACTGTGTCTATAGCAGTCACTCTTCATGTTATCCCTCTATATTGAGGAAGATTTGTATCAGTTTTTCAAAGATATAGAAAGTTAGTTTTACAGTTTGAAACTCTGTCCACTGTCAAAGAAGTTTTAAATTTCTCTGTGTTTAGAGGAGATGAGCTTACTCTCTCCATTTGGAATTTCCAATATTCCAACACATTCCCCTTTCAAACAACATATATGAAACAGGAGTTGGCGTCTATGGCCCTTACAATGTTGCTTTCCTTTTGATTTTATCCCCTTGCAGTGTTTCTTTCCTTTTGATTATGGATAGAATTTCCATGTCGGGCCTGTAGTGTGTATATGTTATTGTATATATATCAGGAACATGCTTTTATATATATTTGGACATGCATGTATATATATTTGATAAGCAACACCCCAGAACATATGCCGCAACATGTTTCGATGACTAGACCACCTGGCAGTTGCACAACACATGTCGCTACACCACATGGCGGTTACATGTACTAGCAATGTTCGACCCATGGAAGAAAATGTAGGGCAGAAAAATCCAACAAATGTTGATTGATATCCATAGCCTGCAGGTACTAGGGAAAAATCCAGCAGATCCTGATCCATATCCATATCCTGTAGACTAACTGAATAAATTGCATGAAAACAAGCAACATATCGCCGAGAAGCTAAGGCATTATGAGTGAGGAAGTTATGCAAAGAAACAAGATTTGAAAGAGGGATGAAGGCCACATGAAAAAAGCTCCGTGATCTGTTCAAGGGCTTGAATAGTAGCGGAAGACCCATGCTTTCATGGATTTTTCAAGCTACATAACTCTTTCTCTCCTGCTACTATACCTGTAGCTGCTCATGCATCTTCCCTGCATATCTATTATAAATCTTCCCTCTATCTCTATTATAGAATAGAAGAAAAGAGGGAACATGCATGTATCTTGGAACATACATGTATCTTCTCACATGCTCGAAGCACACCGGTGAATCAGTGAAAACCTAACCTAATGAAGCTAGGCAGTGTGACATATTGTGTGCAAATTACTTGGTTAATATAAATTATTTTATTTGAACACCTGCATCAAATTATTTGAACGCCTGCATCATAAATAATTTAAACCCATGCGCCATACATTATTGTGATTCGCTGTTAACGTGCTAACGAGTCTGGTTAGGGTAGCTAACGAGTATGGCGACGATAACCTCACCTCAGCCTCACTTACATGTGGTTTCCCTAGCTCTAGGTTCTGCTCGGCAGGAAAAATCAAAAGGATCAGTATATTAACTAATTAAGTATCGAATTATGCTTCACACCCACCAAAGAGTAAATCATGAAAGCATGTATGTCTCGGTCATCAATCAATCCAAACACTGAAAGGGCCATATTCGTAATTTATGCAGTGTTGGGCCTAACTTACCTAGCATAGAGGAGCTTCAGGTGCAGGTGCAGATGCAGATGCAAGGGAAAATCATTTCGGAGTTCGAGAAGGTTGACAGGCAAGGCCAAAGAAAAAGCAGGTTTAGCACTGTGCAAAGACCATATTAAGGTACTATTCTCTAGTATAACCAAATTTCGCAATGTTCCACCTTTCCTAAAAGAAAAATAAAATCATTAGTAACCCTGCTTTGAACATTTCATACCACTACTTGTAATGCGCATATTGGGTCTACTGTAATATTATGAAACCTACCCTAAACCCCTTACGGAGGCCATTTTGTTTAAATTCCTGCGAATAATAGCATTATGAACAACAAAAAAATGTGATACGCAAATGGAAGGCCACCGAAGATCAAAGAAAACCGCTTCTAGTTGCTTTACCATACAAAAGGAGGGTGGGAAAGTCTTATCACCAGTTGTGGGAAAACCAGAACAACAAAAAAATGTGATACGCACACAGAAGGCCACCTCAAATGAAAGGAACCATTTCTAGTTGCTTTACCATACAAAATTAGGGTGGGAAAGTGTATCAAAAGTCGTGGGAAACCAGTTGTTTTAAGCGTACAAGTGAGAAGATAGTCGAGCAAGAAGATAAACCTATAGTCTTCCACATTGTGGACCTCGCAACCTTGGACGCTCTCACAAAGTTGTTTGATCTGATTCCAAACCTAGCTAGAAATTGCGAGCAAATGAGCCTGGAAGATGGTTTAGGTGAACTTACATTGCTGAGTGCATGTAAAGTGGCACTTCATGTCGATGCATGAGGTCGAGGTGCGATATACTTATATCTATTTTCTAAATGACATATTATTTCATTTAATATTATTTTTATATAACTTTTAATTATTTCTCTTTATTTTTTTAATTATTTTTATTATTTCATGACATTTTTATTACCGTCCTCTCACAGCCAGGCTTCCTGATTGAGTTTCATTCACACCTTTTGTTCTTGGTCGTAGCTTTAATCATTCCAAATTTTGGTTGCGAGTTTCATTCACACATTCCATTCTAGATTCATTACTTGGTCGTACCCTTAATCATTCCAATTTGTGATTTTTAGTGTTGTTTGCAGAGGGGAAACTTATTCCCCTAGTCCTGTCTGGATCCTCTCCCTCACCCACTTATCACTTACTTATCACTTATTATTCTTGTGATATTCCTATTGTGCGGGAGGTTTTAATGGTGCGAGATTGCCTACTTCTGGTGGTTCACCTGGTTTGTATCCACAACTAAAAGTTATAGGTATGTATTGAGGTTTTTGGTCGAATACGTTTTATAAATCTCTAGTGCTTCGCTTCTAGTGTATAATAATGATTTCTTTCTATAATAATGATTGTTTTGGTAACATGATTTCTTTCTATAATATTGATAAGTTAATTTGGTCATTATTAGTTTTTATTATTGGTTTTGTTGATGGACATTGTCATTGTTAGTTTAATAACTTAGTTATGATTGATTTTCTTTATATATATAGGACAGTGCATCTAAAAAAATATAGAGAAGATTTATAAATCTACATCTATCCACTAAAAACACTGATTTTCTAGAATTACAAACCTTTTTTACAGTGTAAATCTCGAAGAAACTTTTCTTAATAGATAGATTCAAGATAATGGATTTAAACTAATCTTAGTGAAGAAAATAAATTTCAATATCAATACATACATTTAAAACAAATTGAAAATTTTGAATATAGACACTTACGTATTGGAAAAGATCCCTTATCTTACCAACGCGGATTTTCACATATTTTCCCACTTCAAACACATTACCATATAAGGATAATGAAAGTAGCGTTGGAACTATTCTGGATTTTATGAATATAACTCGACATTTTGAATTCTTTAATTTCCTATGTTGAGGATTTTCGGGCTCATGAAAACAACCAAACTGTGAGTGATTGATTCTTTGTGTTTGGCCTCTGCACATAACTAGTGATGGAAAATTTCAGTGTGCATACATTATAAAATTAAACATACAATGGAAAATAACAAGTGATGAAAATTTCACTATGCATACAATATAAAATTAAACATATAACGGAAAAGTATAGAAAAGCAGCAAAAGGTGAATATAAAGGATTGAATCAACCGGAATCCTTCCATCAGTTACCTTGAAACGTTGGAAAACCCCACTCTCTCTCACAGTGTGGGTCGATTCACATCCATGTGTGTTGTGGGCCATTTCGTTGAGACTATTGCCGCCCTCCATGTACTTGAGAAGTAAATTTCCAATGAATAAAGAAAGCGTGTCATGAGTAATGTTTAACATGAAAAACGATTTCTTAAGAATTGATCTCACGAGTCAGATAAGCTGCCACCCTCTTGCATGTAATGGAAAATGAAAAGTCTACAAAAGCGCGTAATGGGGAAAGCATGATAAGAAAAACCGGGTTAGATGGTTGTATAATGCGGGTAGATGTTAACAATGCCGTGGGTATTTTTTTTCATATTATTCTGCTGAAGAGAGATCTCTGTTGGAACGTAATTTCCAACTGCCCGATCGTGAACAGGCACAGAGGTAAGTCGGCAGTACGTTGGCAGCAGGATCAGTGTCGCGGGCGAAGATCGATGGATTACGGGGGTTGAAACCGCGCGGAGGTTAATTGAAGGCGACCCCCCGTAGTTGACCGGTTGGTCGCACGTTGACCACAAATGTGTGGCTGTAATTTAGTGCGGGGGCTCACCCCATTTGGTCTGTACGAACAGACTCGACCCCCCGTAACCACCAAGGATGGTGGCTCCACCATACTCCACCCAACGCACCACCAAATCACCACCGCCGCGGGAAATTCACAATTCTGCCACAAATCAAATTTTCCATTAATTTTTTTTTATCGGTGCTGACAGAAATTTAAGGCACCATAAATATTTTTTTTAAGCAGTGAATTTTGGCAATTTTGTCAACGAATGACATTAATTGAATTTAGATATTTTGTTTATAAATATATAGAACAGAATTGTAATTTTTTTTTAGTTGCTGAGATATAGAACAGTGCAGTTCTATTTTTATGTGTAAGCACAACAGTGCCTTGAAAAAGACAGAGAGAGTGCAGATTTAAAAGTATACACAGCAGTGTATATTTTTAATAGACAGAGACAGTGAATTGGAAATTCACAGCAGATTTTTTTTAAGTGACAGAGAATTAAAAATATACACAACAGTGTATATGTTTTATAAAAACACAGTGAGTTGTTTTTTTTGACAGAGACAGAGAATAGTTTTTGTTTTTGGAACTGTGCTTAGAAGCAGTCCAGCAACAGTTTTTAATTCCTCTATAGTGAGGAAGAATTGTAACAAGTTTTTTTTTACTGAATAGAATTTTTTTTATGAGAAAAATCTGCCACTGTGTATGCAAATTTTCTTTTAATATTTTCTCTGTGTTAGTGAGGGATTTTATTCTCCATTATCATTTCTAGAATTTTTCAAATTTTCAACATGGTATCAGAGCAGTCCAGGCAATTTTAAGGTCAAATAAGCTGAAGGAAAGGAGTTCGTTATTGCAGAAGCCTCTCCAGCAGAGTGAAGGTTCAGACAAGAAGAATTCGAAGGTATTTCTCTATATAGTTTTGTGTTATTGTTGCAGAACAGTTAATTAATTTAAAATACACAGTCAAGTGTTTTTTGAAGCATAGTTAAAGAGTGCAGAATGGCTGGAGCCAGCACAGGTATGAGTTTGGGAAATATCCATCTCCCACAATTTAATGGGAAAAATTATGACTACTGGTCAATAACTATGAGAGCTTTATTTACATCACAAGAGTTATGGGAATTAGTTGAGGATGGATTTGAAGAGCTAGCAAATGAAGTAGAGTTTCTTCTTTTAACTCAGGCAGAAAGGGAGTCACTGAAGAACAATAAGAAGAGAGATGCCAAGGCTCTTTTCTTCTTGTATCAAGCAGTGCATGAGAGTGTGTTTCTAAGGATAGAAGCAGCTAAGAAATCCCAAG
Source organism: Pinus albicaulis (assembly GCA_034641835.2). Lineage (NCBI taxonomy): Eukaryota > Viridiplantae > Streptophyta > Pinopsida > Pinales > Pinaceae > Pinus > Pinus albicaulis. The sequence continues at coordinate 811,366,936 of CM076570.1, forward strand.
AAGCATGGGAAACTCTCAAGATAGCTTATCAGGGTATGGAGAAAGTGAAGACAGCAAAACTTCAGTTGTTGAGGAGAGACTTTGAGACTCTCTGTATGAAAGAGTCAGATAATATTGACTCATTCTTCACTCATGTGATTGGAATGGTCACACAAATAAGATCTCATGGAGAGACTCTTGAGGACAAGAGGATTGTTGAAAAACTCTTGAGAAGTTTACCCTCAAGATTTGATGTAATTTTCACCACCATAGAGGAGACTAAGGATCTCACAAAGTTTTCAGTGGATGAGCTACATGCATCATTGATGACCCATGAACAGAGATTGAGTAGGAGTGAAAACTCATCTCTTGAGCATGCTTTTAAGACCCAGATGTCTTTCGGAAAAGGAAGAGGGCAAGGCAAAGGAAGAGGAAGAGGCAGAAGCCAGAACAGAGGTGGAAGGAACAGTCCAGCAAATGCTCAAGGAAGGGGCAGCAATCCAAATCAGCATCACGGCCAAGGCAGCCAGCAAGGTGGACAGCAGAATGATCAAGGACAAAGGTATGATAAATCCAATGTTCAATGTTACAATTGTAAGAAATATGGTCATTATGCTAATGAATGTAGAAAGAAGAAACAAGATATGAGAAGTGGAACTAGTGTAAATTTCACAAGAGAAAATAGCAGCCAAAACAATTTGTTTTTAGCTTGTAATATGGCTGAAGAAAGGAATGAGGATTTATGGTTTCTAGACTCCAGTTGTAGTAACCATATGACAGGAAACTTAGCAATGTTTTCTATGTTAGATGAGAGTGTGCAGTCACAAGTCACACTAGGAACTGATAGCAAAGTTTATGTTATGGGAAAAGGAGATGTGAATGTTTTAACAAGATTAGGTGCAAATAAATCCATAGCAGATGTCTATTATGTTCTAGGAATGAAGTGTAATCTATTAAGTATTGGACAACTTGCTCATAAGGGGTATAATGTTTTCTTTGATAATTATGTTTGTACCATCATGGATAAACCACCCAGCATTCAGTGTATTGCTGAAGTGAAGATGACAAGGAACAGGATGTTCCCTCTCAGAATGAGAGCAGACTTGAAGAATGGTGAAGAGAAAGCAGCAGTTGCACAGGAGACTTACCAAAGCGAACCAAAGGATGATAATTGGTTATGGAACTTGAGATTTGGTCATATCAAATTTGGAGGTCTTAATCTGTTGAACAGAAAAGGGATGGTAACTGGTTTAACATTGATAGAGAAACCGGACAGCCTTTGTGAAGGTTGTATTCTTGGGAAACAACACAGAGAAAGTTTTCCTTCCGGGAAAAGCATAAGGGCAAAAACACCATTAGAGATTGTCCACTCAGATGTATGTGGACCGATGCAAACTCTATCACTTGCTAGCAGCCACTATGTGCTAACATTTATAGAAGATTTTACAAGAAAAACTTGGGTTTATTTTTTGAAAAACAAAAGTGAAGTGTTTGAAAATTTTTGCAATTTCAAAGCACTTGTTGAGAATTAGAGTGGGCTGCGTATCAAAATCCTTAGGACTGATAGAGGAGGTGAGTATATCTCTAAAAAATTTCTACGTTTTTGTAGAGAAAATGGTATTCAAAAGTAGTTTACAACTAGATATACTCCGCAGCAAAATGGAGTAGCCGAAAGGAAGAACCGAACCATAATGGACATGGCGAGGAGTATGTTAAAGGCAAAGAATTTGCCTAATGATTATTGGGCTGAACCTGTACATTGTGAAGTGTATATTTTGAATAGATGTCCTACAAAAGTAGTTATGAACAAAGTGCCAGAAGAGGCATGGAGTGGCACAAAGCAAAGTGTCACACACATGAAGGTTTTTGGATGTGTAGCTTATGCACACATTCCGGATCAGCTAAGGAAGAAGTTGGACAGAAAGGGGGAGAAATGTATTTTCATTGGATACAGTGAGGAATCCAAGGCATACAGGTTATATAACCCATCCACCAAGAAGTTCATTGTGAGCAGAGATGTTCAGTTCATTGAAGAGGAAGCTTGGGATGGAAGCATAGAGAAAACAGTGAATGTTAAACACTGTTTATCTCATGATGAAAGTAACGAAGATGAGTTGGCTGAAATACATCCCCAAACAACAACACCAACAAGAGAGCAGCAAAGTACACCCTTGAGGAGAAATAAAAGTGCTTCTCCAAGCACACCACAAGGAGGAAATTGAAGTGCTTCTTCAAGCATTTGTACATCTACTGAAAGAGGTAAGAAATTCAAAAGTTTGAGAGAAATTTATGAACAAGATATAGCTAATGAAGGTATCAATTCTTTGTTTGCTTTATATTGTCATGTTAATGATCCTGTTCATTTCGAAGAAGCCATCAAGGATGAGAAATGGATAGAAGCTATGGATGAGGAAATAAATGCCATAGAAAGAAACAAGACTTGGGATTTGGTTGAACTCCCAAAAGGTGAAGATGTCATTGGTGTTAAATGGGTCTACAAGACCAAGAGTAATTCTGAAGGCAAGATAGAGAGACACAAGGCAAGGCTTGTCGTCAAAGGCTATAAGCAGAAGTATGGGATAGATTATGAGGAAACTTTTGCACCGGTTGCAAGAATGGAAACCGTGAGAGCAGTGTTGTCCATAGCAGCACAAAACAAATGGAAAGTTTACCGAATGGACGTGAAGTCAGCATTTCTGAATGGAGTGTTAATGGAAGAGGTTTACATTGATCAACCTCTCAGTTATGAAAAGAAAGGCCAAGAGAACAAAGTATGCAAGTTGAAGAAAGCTCTTTATGGGCTGAAGCAAGCGCCAAGAGCGTGGTACAGTAGGATAGATTCATATCTACTGGAAAATGGTTTTGAGAAGTGTGAGGGAGAACCCACCCTCTACATCAAAGAAAAGACGGTAAAATCTTGATTGTAGTCTTGTATGTTGATGATGTTATTTTCACAGGTAATGATGATTACCTTATTGAACATTTTAAAACAGTCATGAAGGAAAAATTTGAAATGAATGATATGGGTTTGCTGAGATACTTCTTGGGAATAGAAGTAGAGCAAGATAAAAATGGGATTTTTATCTCACAGGCAAAGTATGTTAATGAGGTGCTTGAAAGATTTAACATGCAGGAGAGCAAAGCAGCAATCACTCCCACAGTGATGGGATTAAAACTCAGCAGAGAGGACAGCAGCAAGGATTTTGATCCTAGTTTGTACAAGAGCATAGTTGGCAGCCTTATGTATTTGATTGCAACTAGGCCGGACATAATGCACGCTGTTAGTTTGATTTCCAGGTTCATGGAAAAGCCAAAGGATGCACATTGTCAAGCAGCAAAAAGAATATTGAGGTATGTTAAAGGTACTAAAAGGTTTGGTATTTTTTATACTACTTCAGAATGTTCAGATTTAGTTGGATACACAGACAGTGATTGGGCTAGAAGTGTTGATGATCGGAAGAGCACTTTCGGTTATGTTTTTCACATGGGTTCAAGAACCATTTCATGGGCTTCTAAGAAACAACCCATTGTAGCATTGTCTATAGCAGAAGCAGAATATGTGGCAGCTACAGCAGCAACGTGTCAAGCAGTTTGGATGCGGAAAATTTTGAGAAGCTTATGTCAAGAACGAGTAAAAGGGACAGTGATATTTTGTGACAATAGCTCAGCTATTGCATTGTCTAAAAATTCTGTTTTTCATAAGAGGACTAAACACATTGACACCAAGTTTCACTTCATACATGAATTGGTTACCGATGGAGAAATCGTTTTGCAGCATTGCAGAACGGAGGATCAATTTGCAGATATCCTCACAAAGCCACTTGCGCAAAAAAGCTTTGAATATTTCAGAAAATGCTTGGGTATGCAGGAAAACCCAGCAGTTGAAATTAAGGGGGAGTGTTCGAACGTAATTTCCAACTGCCCGATCGTGAACAGGCACAGAGGTAAGTCGGCAGCACGTTGGCAGCAGGATCAGTGTCACGGGCGAAGATCGACGAATTACGGGGGTTGAAATCGCGCGAAGGTTAATTGAAGGTGACCCCCTGTATTTGACTGGTCGGTCGCAAGTTGACCACAAATGTGTGGCTGTAATTTAGTGTGGGTTATGGAATTTGAGGGAAAGTGGACGAATGTCCCTGACTCTAAGGACCCGGAGTCCCCCATCCTCTACGGACCTGTCCCCAAACCCAAGCATCCAGTGGTAGAGTCTGAGGAGGCAGCACCGCAGGCGTACGCTTGCCTCATAAAGGAGGAAGTCCCCGACATTGATGAAGAGGAAGATGAAGATGAAGATGATGATGAAGATGAAGATTGAGGACTGCGTAGTTGCTCAACTCCTCCATGGTTTTTTTCAAGCATGCTACCATCGAGGCATCTCAATCTATACCCTTGTTTCTGCATTTTTTGTAATATCTAGACACATCAGCCCTGTTGCTCATTTTGTAATGTTCTATCTCAAGTACTTTCCAGGTTGGTTTCCTCCATGCAGGCAGCCCCAAAACTGATCAGTTAAGGTTGGGATTGGTTAAGTGCAACTTTTCTACCCCGCCTATAGCATATATAATGTTTCTTTCCCCGAATTAATATAGATAGCCTAACTTACCAATATATATATATATATATATATATATATATTATTAAATTTAATAACTTTGAATCAATACAATATTAACTTTGTTATATTATAATATATATTAATATATCCTAATATATATATATTAACTCTAGATATATATGGGATGGAAGAACAAGGACATAGGATATAGGTGAAGAAACAAGGGAGTGACAATGGAGAGATGGAGATAAACTAAAGGAGAGGGGAGAGGATGACTGAAGAGTGAGAGAGGTAGAGGAGAGAGAGAGGTAGAGAAGCGTAAGAGAGGGAGAGGGAGAGGGATACATAAATATGGATGTGGGAGAGAGATAAGGAGAGAATATTGGAGGGTAGAGAGAGGGAGATACAAAGAAGAGTGAAGGGAGAGGGAGGTAGGAGAGAAATAGAGAGAGAGGAAGGATGGGAGGAGGAGGAGAGAGGGAGGGACAAAGAGATGGAGTTGGAGGAAGAGAGAGGGAGGGAAGAATAAAGAAATAGAGAGTGAGAAGTGGAGAGAGAGGGAGTGGCAAGGGAGAGATGGAGAGAGAGTGTGTATGTTTAGGCATGAGATAAGCTGACATAGAAGGAGAGATGGAGACAAGGGGGAGAGAAGGAGAGAGAAGGAAAAACGGAGTGATATAGTAACATAGTTGGAGAGAGAGATACAGTGATGGGGGAAGAGGGAGTATTAGAGGGAATATATATGCACCCACACACACACACACACAGAAAGAGAGAGAGAGAGAGAGAGAGAGAGAGAGAGAGAGAGAGAAGGGGGGATAGAGGGAGGCAGGAGAGAAAGGGAGAGAGAGGAAAGATGCCATAGAGGAACTGAGAGAGAGGAGAGTGATGGTGGAATAGAGAGGATTTTAGGGGAGAGAGAGAGAGAAAGAGTTATGGGGGAAGACAGTGGGAGGTAGGAGAGCAAGGGAGAGAAAGGGAGGACAAGAGATAGTACTTTCGAGAGAGGAGGAGAGAGGGAGGGATAGATATATGGAGTTGAAAGGTGAGAGAGGGAGGGAAGAAAAAAGACACATAGAGTGAGAAGTGGAGAGAGAGAGGGAGTGAAAAGTGGGAGATAGAGGGAGAGTGTGCATGTTTGGGGATGATATTAAAAGACAAGGAAGGAGAGATGGAGAGAAGGGGGAGAGAAGGAGAGAGAGAGAGGCATATAGTAACAAATTTGGAAGGTGAAGAGAGAGAGAGAGAGAGGTGGGAGAGAGATAGGATGTGAGAGAGTGGAGAGAGGTAGGGAAAGAGAGATGGAGATGGATGGGGAGGGAGAGGGAGGTAAGAAGGAAGAAATAGAGAGAGAGAGAGAGAGAGAGAGAGAGGAGGAGGAGTGATAAGGAAGATGGAGAGAGAGAGAGAGAGGAAAACAGGAGGAAAGAGAGATAGAAGCGAGGGAGAGGGAGGGAAGGGGTAGAGAGAGAGAGAGAGAGAAAGGAGGAGCTAGTGATATATAGGTAGATATATTGGAGAAAGGGAAAGTATGTTTTGGGGTTGATATAAAGATACAGAAGGAGATAGATATATATATGGAAGGTAAAGAGAAAGAAGATAGAGATAGAGACAGGGAGGGAGGGATAGATAGATTGATAGATATGGAGTGAGAGAGCTTATGTGTTTGCAGGGGTGAGGTAAAGTGACAAAGAAGGAGAGATGGAACGAGATATAGACATAGATCGAGGGGGGTGAGAGGGAATAAGATTTCTTTCACTAGATGCATTTATTTCATTGTAGATAGTGATTTCTAATTGTATTTGATTGCTTGCACTAGATGCATTGATTTTAGTGTAGATTTTGATTTCTAATTATATTTGAGTACTTGCACTAGATGCATTGATTTCAATGTAGATGATTTATAATCTTATTTTATTTCTTGCACTAAATGCATTCATTTCAGTGTAGATGTTTATTTCTAATCCTATTTGATTTCTTGCACTAGATTCATTAATTTCAATGTATTGTTGATTTATAATTATATTTGATTTCTTTCACTAGATGCATTGATTTCAATGTAGATGATTTCTAATCCTATTTGATTGTTCACACTAAATGCATTTATTTAAGTGTAGATGGTGATTTCTAATCCTATTTAATTACATGCAATATATGAATTGATTTCAGTGTAGATGTTGGTTTCTAATCCTATTTTCTTATTTGCAATATATGCATTGATTTAAGTGTAGATTTTTATTTCTAATCCTATTTGATTACTTGCATTCATTTTAGTGTATATGTTGTTTTCTAATCTTATTTGATTTCTTGCATTAGATTCATTCCTTTTAGTGTATATGTTGATTTCTGACTTGATGTAATTTGATGCATGATGATATATTAATTTTAAAGTCATTGGATTAATAGTGTGCATTGATTTCAGTGTAAGCACAAAAAAATATTGTCAATGTACATTGATTTTTCTGTTATATTAATTAAAACTATTAATATTGAAGAGCAAGAGAGACAAGGTATAATGTTTACGACAATACCTCGAGCTAATGTTTAAATAGTTTACGATTTCAACTGTCCTTTTCATACAATAGATATTAAAATATGACAAAACTAACAAGGGTGACAATAATAATATCAGAAGAAAATAGTTTGATATTGATCACAATGAATACTATTTGTCATTGACTACATTCTTATTATTCACATTTTCTATCATTCAACACTATTAAATTGTCACTTTGCATTCAAAACTTTTATTTCATCATTTTTCTTCATTAAATTTATTTCACAATATTTATCATCTCTTGAGGTAACTAAGAAAATTTAAAATTAAAATGACCAAATAACATATTTAGCATATTTAAAATGGTTATATTAATATTATATGTATTTACATATTATTGATAAAATTAATCACAATAGATTTTTCTTGGCCACACATGACTAAAACCAACCTAGATCCATATTAGCTCTAGATCTATAAATCTTTGAGAGGAATCAAATCTCTCGAGGTGAAAACCTTTCCTCAAATTTTTCACTCAAAAGAGAGGTTTACACGTTGAGATATTTTATCCCTGTCGACGCTTGATAAATCCGAGTTAAGATAAATGTAGGTTGGTATTTGTTTCATACCTCGTGTTGGTTTTATCCTATAATTTTTAATGTTTAATATATACCATTGTAAAATATAGGTTAAATTTTATATTATAGTGGATTTTTTAATAATATATATATATTTTTTTCAAGTCTACTTTATGGTATGCTTTTATAAGGAGAGTGGAATTTGGTTCATGAGAATATAGAAATAATTTCGTTCATTTGTTAAGTGTTGTATGATGGTTCATTTTTGGATGGTTATTATCATTTCCTTGTATAAGGAAAGTGGAATTAAGTTGATGAGAATATAGAACGAATTTGGTTCATTTGTTAAGTGTTGTGTGATGTTTCATTCTTGGATGGTTATTATCATTTCCTTGTATGGTGGTTCATTTTTAGATGGTTATTATTATCATTGAATGTTCTGGTGTAAATAATGTTTCATGGTATCACATTTTTTAAGTAGGTTATATATATGTTTGATATATTTATATTGGCTTTAAATATTAGTTTTAATATTTTAAAATATTAAATAACAAATCTTATATGAAGGTTATGTTTTAATAACTAATAAACTTTAGAGATAAAAATATGAGAAAATTAATTATATATATATATATATATATATATATATATAATGATTTATTTTGGAAAAAAAATTATTGAGAAAACTATTTTAATAATAAATCTATTTTCTTTCGGCTTAAATGAATAAATTTAGAACAAGACTCTAGGCCCATTCCATGGAGCTTTTAATTTCTAAATTTAGTACATTATAAAGAATCCCCACACTTTTTAATGACTTCAAATACATGGAATACCATGGGCTTAACAAAATTGGTCACCAATAACAACTTCCTTGAAGGATAGATGTTGACATAAAAAGATTTTTCGGGTCTAATTTATCTAACAATTCCCCCTCAGTTCAACTATGAATTTCTTCAAATATAATAAGAAAATCCCACATGCTTTCCCTCCCAACCTCATTCTCAATTACAAGCTTTCTTACTTGTTGCTATTTGACTTTTGACTCTAAATTCTAGATCTCAGTTATGGTTTCATGCATGGATAACTCATTTTCTGTGTTCAATTTGTATTTTTCCTCCTCACCTCCTATGATAACAATAATCCAACAATAAAATCAAATTCAAGAGTCTAAATTTTACTGAATCTATTTAGAGTGATGAAATAATCCCATGATTTAGGAAATGAAAAAAATAATGTGAATTCATTGTCTTTATCACCAAATTTAACATACATACTATAACTGAAATATAATATCATTATACAAATTCAAATGATTTATAATTTTCATACCTTCACTAATTTTTAGAGTATACAATTGCCTCTTAAATTAGATCTGACTTATTAAGGACTTCATCTTATAAAGGTTTTCCATCTTACTCAATAATCTTATTGTTGTTACTTATTTGATAATACTAGAAAATACATCATCTACAAGGAGGATAACCAAAGCATGCTAAGATATCTAGCATCTAGGTATTTACATGCTTCATCGGTCCCTATTTGCATTTTTTTTCCTCTAGACATCTAATGCCACATGTAATATTTCCATGTTTCTTCCTCGTGACATGTAATGCCACATGTAACCTTTGTTCTTCTAATAAATCTTTTATTTTAAGTTTCCATAATTTCAAATTATTTTTAGCATTCAATTTTCTAAGCTAGGATTTGGAATTAGTCACCTTAAAAATTTTGTGTGATTGTGTGTGTATTCACTAATAAAATTAGACCATGAATAAAAATACATAAAGAAAGAAAAAAAATGTAACCTCCTTACTTGCTCCTTGAATTGTGCTACAACTGCTAGCTATGGAATTTTCACTATGACCAATCCTGGTTGTGGATATTGTGCATACCTCTCCCTCCCCAAAGTTTGATTGTATCTGAGTTGAATGGATACTCAACTAACCAATGGTGACTCAAGTAGACAATGTAAACTATGGCTCCAATTCAGGTATGTAGCTATGGTGTATGAAGACCACTACTCTGTTGAATTCTACATATGATGAGGATTTCACTATTTGAATTCTTGCCATGGCCTAGCTTTTACTTTGCATAACATTGATGCCTCAAATTCATTTATGTCTCGAAACCATTTTCCTCAACCAATTTTCATCTATAACAACACTCCTCTTTCCCCTCAACTAACTTTCCTTCATAAGCCTTTTCTTTAGTTTTTTTCCTCTACACAATGTCCTCCACCCACACTTCCACAACTATGCAAATCAACCTCTTTCTTATATGACTCTTAGCATCTACATGATTTTGTCTTCATGTTAATGTGGCTTAGTTTCCTTTAACTTGACTCTAATACTACACGATTTTGCCTTCATGTCAATGTCTCTTAGTTTCCTTTAACTTGATAATAAATAAAATTAGCATAGAAAATAATGACAAGAATTAAAATAACATACAAACATAAAATTTACATTGTAAAATTGTAACAAGTTATTACAGAAAAAAAAGTACATGGCCAAGTATTTCATTATCAAAAATGAAAAATTATAATCATGCTTACAACTCACTTCACCCATCTCTGAGGTTTCATTGATATAAATATCTTGGCAGGGTTACATTCATTATATAAAGTACCACTTTTCCATAAGCCAACATTATTAGACAAACCACAAAATATTTCCCTAACAAAAATAAGGTTTTTGCATTTTAGGAACCCAATAATGAGAAATTCAATTAAATAAAACTAGTTTGGATAATCTTTTTAAACATTGTATTTAATGTTATTTATAGTTTTAGAAACCCAACTCTTATAGGTAACCTTGAAAAATGTAGTTTGTGAAATGATATATATATATACTAAAAAATTATAGAGAACATAAACCATATATTCTTATAAGAGATTTCTAATAAATTTTAAAATCTTTAATCATATATTTAGATTTAACATTTTTGAAATTAGAGTGAATAAAATAAAAAATCTATTTTTAAATATATATTAATATTAAATTACAGAATGTGATTCTAGAAATTTAAATATACAATTTACTTTTAAAATTTTATTATTAAATATCTTTAACAACATTTTATAATTTCAATCTTGAATTTGGGAGAAATTAATTAGAAGTTATTAGTTTACTTTGAAATGTTTCAAAACAAATGAAATTGAAATTTATAAAATTTTTAACACAAATATTGTTCATTAATAAAAGAAAATTAAAATTGGAATTTATTTATAAAACTTTTAACACAATTATTGTTCATTAATAATAAAAATTTATATATTAATATTATAATAATTAATACTGTTTTATTTTATTTTTAAATATTTTGTAGAAGTAACTTATCAAAATATATTAAAAATTAATCATATTTTTTTATAATTTTTTAAAATGTTAATTACTTAGATAATAGACATCGTCATTTGAATTGAAAATTAAAACCTATTTCTATATTAAAAAAAAATACAAGAAGGTATATATAGAGGAATATTAAAAGGTGATAGCCACTATATAGTCAAACATGTGCCCCAAAGAAAAGATATGCATTAAAGTATAGATAAAATGAATATTAGAAAGTAATACAAATATGAACTAAATTATAGATAAAAGGAATATTAAAAAACAATATTCAATGTATAATCAAGCATGTTCCAAAAAGAAATGGTTCAAGTGTCTTGCAACCTTGAAATCTATGCTCGAAGTCTTTATAAAAGTTAGGTTCAAAATTTGTTATATATTTAGAAAATGATTTCAGAAGTTGATATAAATACTTTTCGCTTTTATCTTTCAAGTATTTTTTTTTTAACACAACTTTTATATATTCTAATTGTTTATTTAAAATATTAGTTTTTTATATTATTAAAACTAATTTATTTATTTAAATTCATAAAATCAATTAAAATTAATTAGTTTTTTCTAAAAATTTTCTTTACCATTGTAATATTATTTTTTAATATTTTTAAATTAAATTATTAAAATTATTAAAATTATTATGATTATAATATATATATATATATATATATATATATATAAATAATCAAAAATTTATTATAATGTTATTCATAACTTCAACTTAATAAACATCCATAATTTTGGTGAGTCTTCTTTGGAAGCTCATCTTTTATTTAAAATTCCATGAGGTATATAACCCTTAATTTTTTCTGGCGTCCCAGCGTCTAAATTGGATGAGTATCGAGGATATATGAAGAATCATGCACTAATCTGTAAGTTTATAGGTATTTGGCCTTCAGAAAAGGAATTACTGAAATGGATTCAAATAAAATGGCAGCCCAAAGGTCACATTGATCTGAAATTAGGGGCAAAGGGTTTTTTTACAGTTATTTTTTCCAATTTACAAGATAAAGAACGCATTTTTGAGGGAGGGCCCTATTTTTACAGCAATGCAGGGCTTTTTCTCAGACAATGGGAGGAATGTTATAACCCCTGACAAGAGCAATTTTTGGTTGCTCTGGTTTGGGTTCGGCTATTTGGGCTCCCTATGGATTTTTGGGACCCAGAAATTTTGGAAGGAATAGGAAACGCATTAGGCACTTTTGTTAAAATTGTAGACTCCACAGCCCGGGGTCGATATACATCCTTTGCGAGAATCTGTGTATATATGAATATCTCTGAACCCTTACCAGAGATGATAGATCTGGAATATGAAGGTAAAGTTTGGCCCTAGCTTCTGAATTACGAACATATACCCTTTCGCTGCCGCCGCTGTCATGAGTATGGGAATTTATATAAATCTTGTCCCTTAAACACCCCAGAGCAGCAACCATGTCGTGTCAATCGCCCTGATACACCACCCCGGTAGAATGAAGAAGGGTTTGTATCGGTAACCAAAAAAAAAAGGCAACAACGTACAGTGAACCAAGCCCCTGGGTCGGCTACAAAGCAAAACCCTCCTGGTTTGACAACAACTGGAAATCGGTATGAGGTGCTACAAGAGGAAGGTGAACAGTCCGGTTCAGAGATCATAGTGGAGGTCCCGATTGAAGGACACGCGGCGATAACACAGAAAAACCAATAATCAAAGCGGAAAGCAGGGCCAGAACTAGAATCACCTAAATATCAACTGCTGCAAGAACTCATACCAATGGAGGTTGAACACTCCAAAGATGATTTGAGCACAGAAGAGAAACTGTTGAAAAGCCTTCTATTCGAATGGCGAAATCTTGACGATCGATTAATTCCGCTAGATCAGAAGAAATTGTATAAGGAAACTTTTGAGCATTACCTAACTGTTCAAGCCCAGAGAGAAGCCCAAGAACGAGAACAAACAGCCGGAAAAAAGGCACCCCCTCCTTCGAAACCAGCAAAAAAGAGAGGACGACCAACCCTGCAGGAATCAATACAGCTAGTAGGTGAAATGTTGATTAATATAGGAAAGATGATACTGTTAACAATGGTATTTCAACAACTACCCAAAAATTCTTAATGAAGGTGCTCTCCTGGAACATACGGGGTCTGAATAGCAAAGGAAAAAAGATACATTTGAAAGATAGATTATAGGTTGAGAAACCTCAGGTTATGATGTTACAAGAAACAAAAGTCACAGGGCTAAAGCTCGAGTCTATATTGAATTCTGTTAAAATGCAATATGAGGTTATGGCTATTGATTCAGTGGGCACGTCGGGGGGAAAAGCCATACTCTGGAATGGAGTGGAGATCATAGCAGAGGGATTGATAGGCTTCCCCAAAATCTTAACAGAAACCTTCCACCACATCGGATCAGAGGACAGGATCCTCATCTCGGCAGTATATGGACCCCCAGTTCCAGGAGAGCGCGCAGAGTTTCTGCAGAGCATACGTATGTTGAGCATGATGCATAATGAAAAATATTGGCTTTTAGGAGGAGATTTTAATATGATTCTAAGTCTTTCTGAAAAAAAGGGTGGGCTAAGACGAGAGGAACCAGAAATGACTCTTTTTCAAGAAGTTCTAAATGATCTCCGTCTAGTAGATATCCCAACTGTTAATTGGAAATACACCTGGAATAATCGTAGAGGAGAGCAGCATCAGATCGCCTCTAGGCTAGATTTTTTTTTAGTGACTGAGGCTTTGGTGAGCTTGGATATATATTATGAAGCTGCTATTATTCCTACACTGGGTTCCGACCATTGGCCGATTAGACTGGAGATACATGTGAAAGCAAACTGACAAAACTGTCCTTTTAGGTTCGAACTTTTTTGGCTACGGGACCCTGGCTTCATGGAAAAAGTTAAAAACTGGTGGTATTCAAATCCAGTCATGGGTCACAATAATATGCACTCGTTCCAGCTTCGCCTAAAAAAATTAAAAGCTAAAATCAAACGCTGGAACCGTCTTGAATTTGGTAACATACACCAGGACCAAATCCACCTGAGCAAAAAATGAAGGAGATTCAGTAGCAAATCATCCTCCATGGTCGAACATAAGAGTTAGTTTTGGAAGAAGGACGTACTCTCAATCAACAAGAAGAGAGACGAAAATAAGAGGAGATTTTGTGGAAGCAGAAATCTCGAGTCAACTGGCTCAAAGAAGGAGACCGTAATACAAAATTCTTCCATAGAGCCACGTTACAGAGGCGCCAACATAACCGATTTTTTTCTTTAAAAGCAAAAAATGGAGAGCGATTAATTAAACATGAAGATATGGAAAGAGAGTTGGTTAAGCATTTTCAGGAGCTTCTTAAGGAACCTCTCCCTAACCGCCAGGGAGCTATTCATAGGATCACTACACACATTCCTCAAGTGATCACTCGTGAACAAAACCTTGTCCTGCTGCGAGCTATAACATTACAAGAGGTCGAAGAGGTGGTCTTGCAGTCACCTAAGAATAAAGCCCCTGGGCCTGATGGGTTTACAAGTGATTTTTTCAAAGCAGCATGGCCATTTATGGGTCCAGATATTTTATTGGTTGTGGAAGAATCCCAGAGAAACAAAAAGGTATATCCAGCTTTGAATGCTACCTTCCTGACCCTCATTCCAAAGCAGCAAAACGCAGATACTCCAGTTGGCTTTTGACCGATAGCGCTCTGCAATGTCATCTATAAAATGCTCTCTACTATTATGGTTAATTGTTTAAAACCTCTACTGCCTACGCTAATCTCCTTGGAACAAACGGTATTTGTGAAAGGAAGACAAATTTTGGACGAAATAGTGGTGGCTCAGAAAGAAATCCATACTCTCAAGCAAGACAAAAGGAAATGATTGTTAATTAAATTGGATTTATCCAAAGCATATGACTACATAAGCTGGCAGTACCTGATGGAGGTGATGCGCGCCTTTGGGTTCAATGAACGATGGCTTCAATGGTTGCGCTCCTTAATATCCTCCCCACATTTCTCAATACTCTTGAATGGCAGTCCTTCTGTTCCGTTTAATAGCTCGCGAGGCCTCAGACAAGGAGACCCTCTGTCTCCATTCCTTTTCATCATCGCTGCAGAAGGTCTAGGTAGACTAATTAAAGCCCATGTAGTAGAAGGTAAGTTACAAGGACTGAAATTGTGGGGACCCCAACTTTCACTGACCCACCAACAATTCGTTGACGATATTTTACTATTATGCATGGCATCACTAAAAGAATGCAAAACCATCCTCAAAATTCTGGAGGTCTTTATGGATAAGTCCAATGTTTATTTCTTTAACTGTGCAGTAGTGATGCAGACTCATCTTGCTCGGACCTTAGGATTTCAGCGGGGATCCTTCCCCCTAAAATACCTAGGTATGTTTTTAAATCCAGGACCCACTCGACTAGCAGATTGGCAAGATATTATCGTCAGAGTGGAGAAAAGAATACAAAATTGGGCCTTCAGAACCCTGAATGAACCTGGGTGCCTCATACTGCTAAAATCGGTGCTTCAAGCCTTACCCATCTATTAGTTGTCGGGGAGGGCCTCTCTGAAAGGGATATGTGCTCAATTGGTAGGAATTTTCAAAAAAAAATTATGGCAAGGAGCCCAAGCTAACAGAAACTGGGCTCTCCTGTCTTGGGACAAATTACTCAGATCGAAGGTAGCAGGTGGATTAGGCCTCCGGGACCCTTTCATTTTAAATAATGTGTTGGGCACAAAACTCTGGTGGCGCTGGCTTCTGGGAGGGCACGATCTCTGGAAGAAAATATGGGAAGAAAAATATGATATGCCACTTACAGTCTCATGCCAACTGAAAGTAGACAGAACACCAAAAGTCTCCTCAATATGGAATCTAGCAGCAATGAACAGAAATCTAATCCGTGCAAATAGTTTTTGGGAAATTAGAGAAGGAAATACAACTTTCTTTTGGGAAGACTCCTGGTAACAACGAGAAAAATTGTTTACACGATTGGACTTGGGGGGAATTTTCCTATACACGAATACCCCCAACAACAGGCTCGTGCGGCAGTATTGGAATAATAACCAAAATGGGATGTGGCGGAAATGGAAAGATAAAACTTGGTGGTCGTCTGCTCCAGCAACGCAACAATGGAATAATTTTGCTAAGGAGCTCAACACCCAAAAGCTTAGAAACATCGCAGGCCCGGATATCCTTCGATGGGGACATTAAACAAGAGGGTTGTTCACTATTAAGGAAGGCTACTATATCCACTCTCAGCAAGCTCTGGATAATGCTCAACCAATATGGAAACGAATCTGGGATTTGAGACATTGGCCAAAGGTGGCATACTTTTTATGGTTAGTAAGTCACCGCATAATTGTGACATGGGAGAACCTTCAAAAGCGAGGTATGATAGGCCCTTCGTGATGCCACTTCTGTACTAATGAATCTGAAATGATAGAACATATTCTTAACTCCTGCACAAAGGTACAGCCGCTTTGGGAGAACCTAGCCCATATGTTCTGACAGACAGATAAAAATAATGAAAGTCTAACAGAAACTATAGTCAATTGGCGAAAAGGAAGATTTCATTGTCAGCTAATTAACAGAGCATGGACTCTCTCACTTGGATTCCTACTCTGGAACACATGGAAATAGAGAAATCAGAGAGTCTTCCAAGAAATAGAACAACCAATGAACCATATTTGGCAACGTTCCATAGACAACATTAGAGAAACCATTTTAATAGAAAGTTGGTTGGATGAAGATTGGCAAACAGTGGGTATTGAAGCTCAGATACTAGAAAACCTGAATCTCAAACCGCAGATGATTTGTAAAGGGCTCTGGAAATTCAGGCCTCCTAATCAATGAATCGAGGAACAATGGCTACCTCCTCAACCAGGCTTTATTAAAATCAATTATGATGGGGCTTCGAAAAGTAACTCAGGGCAGGGGGATTTTCCGAAATTCTTAGGGGGCTGTATGTAGATTTTACGCATTTGATTTGGGCCATGCCACCAATAATGAAGCAGAACTTCTCGCGGTCAAACAAGGTCTCCTAATTGCAATTAGAGAAACTTATCAGAGAATCATTGTGGAGGGAGATTCAACAATGGTAACAGGGGTGCTCAGGAAACTGCAACAAGACACACCCTGGGAGAAAATCTCCCAAAGCTGGCGTACAACATCCCTTATAGAAGAAGTGAGTCAATTGGTGAAATGTATACAGTATTTGATCCCACGCCACGTTAGAAGAAAAGGTAATGCAGCTGCGGATTACTTGGCTAATTGGGGATGCCAAAATGTTGAACGTTCCATCGATGGCCGCCCCATTGATCCCATCTGGAATGTAGAACTACACTCTCTCCAATTGATCGTGAACAAGGATCTTCAACCCCCCGATCGGGGTGTACAACCGCCAGAAAGGAATCCGGATCGTGGAAAATTGGCGAGCGCTCCCTCTCCATGCCATTAAGAACATTAATGATGGCTAGTCAGGCAAATTTGGTGGAGTGTGCGAACCCACAAATCAGAATGATGTCGTAGGGAGGCCAGGCTGGTTTGACAGATCGCAGGAGGCAAGTTTCCATTAAGGTATGTGTGCTCCCGCTACCCCTTCATTCATTCATGCATGGTTTATTGCATGCAATTGTCTGGAAGTGGCAGAGGAGGAGGCTCAGTGACTTGCATTCAATCAATCTTTCGATCCTGTCAGGGTATGTTTCTGTCATTCTATTAGCTTTCATGAAGCCAATTCATGTTGCTTTGTTTATATTACTATACAGTCATGTTGGGATGGGTTCGATAGAGAAATTTTTCTCTGTTTCCCCCGAAATGAAACCAGTCCCTCCGTGTTTCCATGACCCATGCATTCTGTCTGCCCAGGCCTTATCCCTTGTTCGCCTACAAGGTTGCATAAATCCTAATATTCTATTCACAGATCTATGCCTTTATTAGAATTTAGGGACTAAGTTTTGAGATTGTTTATTAAACATTATGCTTACTCAAGTTGTGAAACGAATCAAGCTCCAACGCTGCAAATTCAGTCAAGTCCAGTTTCCGAATTGTTTCTACATGTTTTTTCCTGGTCAAGTCGTTTATCTGGTCAATTTTCACAGTTGCGCACACTGGCAACATCCTCTTACACTCTGTTTAGCTTCCATGACCACAGCTTCCACCCTCAGGACGCATTCACATTTGTTTCAAGGTAGATCAAGGAAGAGAATAGGGGTTCTCTGTTCCTCTGTCAATCAAACAGTCCCTCACCTTTGCCCGCTAAATTAGACTTCAAACCCACGCACTTATCGTCCTTTGTTTATCATGCACACCGGTCTCACCATTCCAAACCATGTGGTCGCATGTCGTTGTAAGAGGTTCATTCACCATAACGTTAGATGGAACATTAATACATGTAATTGTTTACTGTATACTGTCAGGAGGTCCACGGTCCAAGATTATGAATCCCCATACCGGATGTAGAGTGTACCCAGGAGGGTTGGGTTCCAGTGTTTGTATGTTAATCAAGTCATCAATGCTCAGAGGTGGCACACGGATTGTATCAATCTAACTCCTTACATCATTGCTGTTCAATTTTGTCTGTCATTATTTTTAAATAGGCACCTTCCAACAATGGGAAAACGACGTACAAGGGCTGAAGCTGTCAAAGGAAAACAACAAGTTCAGTTAGAGCCTACCCCTAAGAAACGGGGTCGTAAAACCAATCAGGAGCACTTGGAAACATTAGCAACAACTTATGTGATGGGCAATTCCTCCACATTTCGTCAACAAATTCGAGGGTGGGAAAGGGAAATCCAGACCGAACCTGAAGATAATGAGGCAGTAGCAGAGATTCTAGATTTTATAACAGATCCAGGCAACACCCAAGGTTGCCTAACTTTATTCAACCAGACTATCCACACCTACTGAATAGTAAAATGTCTGATAGCGAAATCTATTCAGAGTCTTCACCCTGCTCATGCTAAGGCGAACCCAGCAAAGCCAAACCCTCGCATCCAAGCACAACTTCTGGATATTCAGGACCAGCTCCAACACATCAAGATAACATAATATCAGGCAGCAGATCGAGTAAGCATATTGGATGATAAAGTTGGCTGAATGGAGAAGCTCCTTCAACAACTTCAACAAGTAGAAATGCCTGGGTCCAATGTCAAAGACCCAGCACCCGTCTCTTCATCAGATGGATAGCAGCTTTAACTATTCTAAATTTTCATGCATTTTCTAGTTAGATATGAACTGTATTTATGTTTTATGGATGTACAAACTTTAGTAGTAGGACAGATAGCACATGAGAATTTTAAATGTATGAAACAATTTCAGTTTTGGTATGCTTTTCATGCTTTCAGATGGCCAACAGACCTGGTTTCCTTCGGGCAGGTTGAGGCCAAATTCTGACTTTTATATTTTGTAGCCTGGCTTTCAAATATAAATAGAAAATGGTATGGTCCTACCAAATATACAAAAAAAAAAGAGATATGAACATCACTTCGTCACATGAGGGTATACGGGGCGCAAAAATAGGAAATAGATGACCTGTCACCAGCTCTCAAATCCCGACCAGGGATGGAAGTTGACGAGCATTTTGCTCGCATTTGTAGGCTAGAATATTTTGATGCCCGTTTTATCTGATGTGTTAGGAAGGATGGAAAACATAATTTTGATGTTTAAAAAAATTTCAAAAATGTTTTTACGCCTTTATTTTCCATTTATGGTTTTTTTTTTTAACTTTTTCATTTACCAACTTTTTCTTAAATTTGACTCCTTTGTGCAACTGCACTTTGAAAATCTGTATTCGAACATTAATGGAAAGTTACCCTTCTTCACTCACTGAAAATTGATTTCATTCTCAAAGAAGAATAAAGCCCATGGCTAGCGACTTCTAATCTCGCACCCAAAACGTAGGAACTTTAGATCCTTACTTTATCATACAAGATAAAAGGGTGAAGAAATGAAGCCTTCTTTGGGAATGCCCAATGGTCTATTTTCTTTGCTTCAACGACAGGATTTATTTTATTTTATCCCTTAAATTTTGGCTTCTGAACTTGTTTCTTCTTTTGGAAATTGGAATGTATTAATATCTCTTTGAGAATACTAGGTTTTTGAATCTGCAAATTAAGATTTAGCGGTGGGCTCATATCAATTTTTTCCAGAGAAGCGATAAAATGTTGATCTGGAGAAAATGCTGATACAATCCAATTTTAGGGATTCACATAGCGAACATAGCAATATTGGATTGTCGTAAATAATATTAAGTAAGATAAAATCTCTAGGTTTTTTAAAATTTGAATATATGTCAATTTTAAAATTTTAAAGAATTAATCGCATTGTAAACCAAACCTATCGCGATCCAACACTTTGATGTATTTGCGTTCAGAATGTAATCTTTAATGTCTCTACATTCATGTTTCTTTCGGGATTTTTTAAATTAAAACAGTAATTTGAGTCTGATTCTAGATATTTCAAATATCATTTCAAAGAGAATTTTCTTTGATATCAGTATGGATGTTTAAATTTGATCTTTCATTTGTAAAATATAAGCTTGGAAATTGGAAATTACTCCCTCTCATATTTAATATGATGCATTGATTATTTTTTCATGAATACTTTGTCCTATAATCCTCTTATATTTGGGTTGAGGTGTTGTTGCAATGTGATTGGGGGATGTTAACCAATTTCAAAATTTTAAATGTGTTTCTAAAAGTAGAAAACGATATGTAATTTTATTTATTATTTTAATTTATGTTTAATTTAACCATACATTAATTTTTTAAAATATTTGTTATTCACAATTCTCTTGAACAATTATAAACTGTCGAAATTGAAATTTAATAAAAAATAAATTGTAGTTTAAAAAATTCATTAAACCATGCATGTCCTATCAACTTTACATCAAATACCTTCCAATGTACAACCTGAAATTAGCGTAACACTACAACATTTTACATTGAAAATAATTACGATAAGCGCAACTTATTCCTTTCTCTAACCAATAACCTTTAGTGCAATATGCAGATTCCATTTAAATCATTGTCTCAAACCCCTCCATGCTGCAATTTTAAGTTTAAAACTATAGAATGACCTCATGCAAAAGGTGAGCAGAAAGTAAAATTACCAGATGTTGAGATAACATAATCCAATTTTGGTTTTTTTTCGTTTCTATAAATATATGAAATTTTTTAACATAACTATGTTAATGAAGGGTAATTTTTTAATGAAACCTTTACTGGTGAAGGGTTAATTTATTATGAGAACATCACTAATGAAGGGTAAAATTTTAAATGTAACGTTTCTTGAAGGGAAGCATAATAACCCAAAACATCAAAAAAAAATTTGTGACGGGTAAGGAGAAATCCAAATTCCAACCCTAATCCCGACCATTCAACTCAAAAAAAGAAACACATATTCCATAGTCCACTTAGGTCAGTCTACTGATAATTGATGAATGTTCGAAGTTTCTATCTCAGCGCGACAATTCTGATCTTAAAAATTCATTTATTTTCTTTATTATATATAATGAATATATACTTTTGTTGAAATTACTTACGCATGTCAATTAACCAACTCACCGATAGACCACCTAACCACTCACCGTCACCGCCATGACCCACTCATACTCGAAGAGGCACCACAACCATGTTTTGTTGAGTTTTGAAGGGGCGGTGCTGCCTTGATCCATTGGAACTCGAAGAGGAAAAACTAAATTTTTAAATATATGTAACGGACTTAATTTTTGCATAAATTGAGATGATGCAAAATATTTTTGATGCATGGTAGAAGTTGTAATGTAGTTGAAGTTTTTGTTTCATTATTCTATAAACAATGTATTCTTATCAATGTCTTACGAGTTGTAACTCTTCATGGGCTTCGATGTTTCTTTGTTATGCGTAGCTGCCTGTTGTTATTGTGTTTTCCATTGTGTACTTTGTAACCTTCAGTTGGTATCAGAGCCATGGTAGTGAGGGCTCAATAAAAGGAAATCTACATTCGAGTAGTTGTGTTATTGTTGTGCTCTATTTTTGAGACAAGAATTGAGCATATTACAATTCTTGTTCACTATTGCATTGTGAAGGTGAAAGTAGAAGAGCTGAGTTTGAGTGTTTACACAGTTGTTGTTTTCTGTTAAATACAGTGCATCTAAGGTTGAAAATTGTGTTTATAACATTGCGGAAATAGTCAGAGTTTCATATGAAATTATAATATTCCAATTTTTGGTGTTGATTCAAATGTGAAACAAGTTGTTGAAGGTTCTCGGCAAGAGTGATATGCTATATGTGGAACTAATTATTGTTTGGATCATTAATATTTGTGAGCCAAAAGCTACTTCCCATTGAATTAGTTTCTTGAAATCTGTTGAGATTGTGCTCCTGTTTGAACTGTTGGAGCTATTGGAAAAGGTCATCGTTGGAGCCAGTGGTGAGTTAAAATAGTCTGCTGGAATCTGTTTTGAAGGCAGAGGCCCAGTGCAATATCTATAATTGTTGGCAAACTCAGTTTTTTGCACAATAGATGATCATGGAAGATTGAGCAGTTGCATCATTGTTAGAAGTTGTGACATTATTGAGTGATTGTGCTAGAGGAGAAGAGTTTCCAGAGGCCTCCACTATAAGCCACATCATGTAGTTGTCGTTGTTGTCGGTAGCCCTTTATGGTGTTTTTCTTATAATATTTGATGATAGGTATTTTAGGCTCGTTTATAGAAATGATTTTATTTTAATGGTTGGATATTATAAAGAGGGTTTAAAAGAATGTAAATGGTTTTATTAGAAAGAAATTTTTGGGCTTTGAAATTTTTTTTTTGTGTGCAAGATATTTTGGTGTTTTGTTAAGCGTGATAGTGTTTTTTGGGTGAAAATTGCGCCTTACGGTGGCACATATTAAAAATTATATATTTTTTTAGGGGCGGTATGGAAGATAGACACATGTGATTGGATAAACAACTATAAGATAGAGAAAATATTGCAGTCATTGGTCACCAAGCCAGACTGAAGAAGATTAGGAAAAGGAATCAAACCAAAGAGGCAGATATCGTTGCCATGTTTAAAGAGATTCAGGCTGGAGCCGAGGAACTGAGAAGTCTAGCAGAGGATGGAGAGGAGATCAAGGGTGAATGGTGTATCTTTGATCTTCTACCACCACCTATGTTTACTAGTAAAAAAATTGATTTTTGGGTTATCGAAATGCTAACGTTTATTTGAGTTAAATGTTTAATTGAGTATCATTCTAATAACCCATATGATGAAGTATGTGATGCTTTAGCATTGGATTTTATCAAACAGGGATTGGATGAGACGTTTTTCTGCAAGGTGGAAAAACCTACAACTTCCAAGGAAACATGCAAGATCCTAGAAGTAGAATCTGGTTCAATGGGGAGTAATCAAGTCAGAGATCATAGCATCGTACAACCTCTCGAAGTAGTGTTTGAAGATGAAAATGAAGATGGATTTGTAGTAGAAAATCTACAGAAAGAGGAATATTTTGGTCAATTTCACTTGAAAGTGGATCACAATATTGATAGTGCCTTACCAATAGGAGTTTATTTTGGCATACATAAAGTTGCGAGTGGTGAAGTAATTAATTCAGTGGATCGAGAAATTGAAATTGTTCATGTTAAATTTGATGAAGACGAATGCACTAGTGATGAGTGGTTGCAGATGGTGCAACAGAAGCATCTTGTTGATACAAAGTTATTTAGCGATAGAAACCCACATGTCCCTCGAAACCAAGTGAAAAAACCTGTTTGCAGAAGAAAAGGTGAAGAATCTAGATTATGAGGCATTGATAGAGTCAAAGAAGGAAGAAGAGAAGAAATATCTCATTCCATAGCAGAATGAACAAAACCAATATGGTTATGAAGATGTTTTTTCATATAAACTTAACATTGATTTTGTGTATGTAGATGTTAGAAGGAACTGAGAAAAAAAAATATGAATAAGAATTAAAGTTCCTTGAAGCATTGCTTGAAACACCATGTGTTCATGGTGTCCGAATAGAAGTTGCAATAATGAATGTAGACAACATGAACAATATTGAAAATGAAAATGTCAATGAAATTTTTATGTATTGGAGTCCTAAAGAGATAAGATTCTATTATGAACTTATGTGGAAACAAATTGATAATCAGAAGATTAATGATAAAAAACAAACTATAGAGGATGAGAAGATTGATGAAAAAAAACAAACAATAGAGGACGAGATGTGGGAGCAGTCCACATATGATGAAATTTTTGAAGATGTAGAGGACATCCATGGATAACCTGAAATGATTTTCCATGCTTTTATGATAAAAAAAGATTTAACAATGGACAAGCTGCAACAACATATAAAGAAACTGAAATTTGGAGCCTACACCAAAAAGACAAAGATAAACAAATTCATAGGATACAGAATTTCAAAAAGGAGGAAAACGAAATTGAACTAAAGAGCAGATGTCAAGTCATGGTTTTTGAGTCATTGTAAGCCTAACTGAGACTTAGACTAGCAGGCCTTTTTAAGTTATGTTAAGTCATGGTTAAGTCGTTAGTCATAATTAAGGGAGAGTATTGAAATTAATTACGCGTGACAATTCACCAACTCACCGATAGACTGCCTCACCTATCACTGTCAACGCCATAACCTACTCATACTCAAAGAGGCACCACTGCCATGTCTTGTTGAGTTTCGAAGAAGACCACCAGCTTGATTCATTGAAACTCGAAGAGGAAAAACTATTATTTTAAATATATGTAACTAAATTAATTTTTGTATAAATTGAGATGATGCAAAATCTTTTTGATGCATGGTAGAAGTTATAATGCAACTCAAGTTGCTTAGCTGTTTCATTATTCTATAAACAATGTATTATTATCACTTCTTTATGAGTTGTAACTCTTCTTGGGTGTACCCATTGGGTATCTACCTTTTTTTATTGTGAATTTTCCGTTGTGTACTTTGTAACCTTCAACTTTGGTATTATTAGAATTTTCCTTTTCCATGGAATCCAAAGATATTTCCCCATGTATGACTTTATTGAATATGGACATGAGTATCATATTCTTTCCATAAACATGCAATTTCATCGAAATTTCCATGACATAAAAAATGAACCAAGACATGTACTACCAACGTGCGGAAAGTGCTACTTGAAAATTTCCTGGAAAAGAAAAAGAATTTGTCCCATCAGGACTACTCAAGTCCGGAGCTGTTGTGTGGTCTAGCGGTAGAAAAATAGGACTGTACACCAACGAAAACTAACCACATACACTATGGGTATCGAAATTAGCCATGTAGGTATGGAAGTTTGCCAAATATAGCGGAGGTTCGATTCTAAGCCGATCTCGCAGGCTTCATCCTAAGCCATACTATACGAGCCGTCGAGGAAAATTTCAGAAGACACGTTTCATGAGCTGTCCGTACAGACTTTAACGTGTGGACCATCTTGATGTTTTCTTCTAATTTTCCCTAAATAATCAATCCGTCTTCGTCAGAAATCATAAGGGTGAGCTTTGTCATTTTCTCATTTATGCAGTGTGTACGTGACACAGTGACGTAATTTCTCTACAAATCAGATGGTTTATTTCGGAAACCTTTATCTAAGGAAATAGTATCATGACAGTCGACACAGATTTTAATCTTAAAAAAAAAAATCAAGTTGAAAAATAAATAGGAGTGGATGTCATTGCAAAGGTGTCTATTTGAATAACAGGATCGGATGCCTTTCCAAATATTTCTATTTCAGCAATATAGGATTCTATTTCACCAATATAGGATGGTTCTTCCTATTTCACCAATATAGGATTGTGAAAGCTGTTGGTTATTCACACTCATGGGAGTAGATCACTTTGGGATTTATTTTAAATTACTCAAAAAAAAGTAATGACACTGGTTGAAAGTTTACTCAGTTTTAGGCTTTGGTGTATCAAAACCTCAATCCAAATTTGATTTCAATTTGAGTGTAGGAGAAAATGTTAAATTTAAATAAAATAATTATTACAATGAAAATTGCATAGACATATATAAAATTTTCAGTCTTTGAAATAGTGTCTATTCCTGTCCCATCTAAATTAATACATCCCCATTTTATATAATTCGGCATGATATTTCCCTGTTAAAGCAAATCACTACATTTCTACAATATTTATTAAGCTAGCTCCTCGTCGCTTTATGTTAAGAGTAAAACACCTTTTAGTTTCCCAGTACTGCATTGATTGTCCGAATTCTAAGCTTAATGAACGCTTCATTGGTCCAAAGAGTTCCATTAGGTTTAGTAGCAGTCCCCACCCTTAGCATGAAGAAGACTGGCAACCCCCAATAAATGGCGACCCTCCAACAGAGACATGAAGCATACTGCCAGTCGTCAATAAACTGCAATTCTAAAGAGAACAATGAAGATTTACAACCTGTTGCAGGCTTGAAGAATGCACGAACGACTATCATAGTGACTGCAAAATCCCTGATCAGTGTAGGTAGCATAGCATCGGAGTTTACGAAAACTACAAATGCTGAATATTTATCAATCAGACTCTGATAAAAGATTTTGTTTTTTTGGTAAACTTAGTAGATCTTTACTATTTTTTATTTATAAAATAAAGCAGGTCAAAAAGGTGTAACTTTAGGCCTCAACCTGCCCGTAAGAAACCAGGTCTATTGGTCATCTAAAACATATACATCTTAATTCTAATTCTTACGGTCTTCAAATAGCTAATATGAGTATTTGCAGGCATAGACATAATATTAAAATAAAATCTATCCGCTAACATTATCAAAAGTTAATGGAAAAACATAAAGGAGAAATAAAAAATTGATAAAAACCATACTTACCATATTCGAATTCAAATTCGATTCGATACGGAAACAATTTGGCCTTATAAAATCCAATACTGTGAAAATTCGACATTATACATTTTACAAGTACTTAATTTTTTTTTATTTTTAAATTTAAATGAACAAACATTTTATTCAAAACTTTAAGGAAAATTCATTAAATGGTTCTCTAATTTCCAATATTAATTTCCCTTGTCTATGTTATAGATCCCTTCTCTATAAAATGGTTTAAAAATAATGAGGATCAAAATGCATCAAATTTATTATTATTGCACATTAGAAAAACATGTAAAAATAAAATTTAATAATATGAGTCACAAAATAGAGATATTGGATATTAAAATTATGATTTAAGTGATCTCTAAATATCATGAAATTTATATCTAAATAATTAAATAGATCTATGTGAAATTGGAAATGTAAATTCCATCTACAAACATTGAGACCACTCCTAAAGGGTCGTTTTGTCTATATCTATAAAATTCTAAATATTCTTCTTGAAATCCAACAATAATGATATCCAATTTAAGATTGAAATATGTATTTAGATCATTTACTTCATGCTCATTTTCTATTATAGTTAAAACAATGTTACATATAAAAGAGACACTTTTAAACATTATAAAACAATGCAATAAAAGTAACTAAGAATAATAATATGTCAAAGTAGAACAATTCAACCATTAAATGAAAAAAAGTTAAAACATAGTTTATGAGCTAAGTGCTTACACAAAATGCTAATAGAGATGAAATTTTTATGATCTTAAGGCGTGTAGGTCATCTCATTTCCATCATCATCATCAACATCACTATATTGACTCATGAGAGGGGCATTATCACTACTAGCACTCTCATCTGGAACATATCTAAGTCAGACATCATTCTCATTGATGTGATGTGTTGATGTAGAATATGATCCCACAATTGGTGCTTGTTATGTTGGACTAGATGCATTGAAAATAGTGCGAACCTCTCGTACTATATTTGAAGTTGTTTTCTTCCCCTCTAAAGATTTCAGCCATAAGTGTAAATTGCAATCAATATTAGCCAAATTTGCCAATTTTCTATCTCCTAAATGTTTTCTTTTTTTCTATGGATAAACTCATGAGTGCTCGAACTCCTTTCACATGTTGATGCACTAGTGACCTATTTTTTTACATGAAAATATTATTAGATTAGTATATAAATTTACATGGAATAAATTTCAAATGTACATAAAAGAGTATAAATAATTATGATGCATACATACGTGACTCAACACCCTGATTGAAAATGTTTATAGTTGAGGTGTATCATATCCATGGAGAAACCACCATTGAGCAAGAGTGACCTCTTGATGGTGCATATTTCGCATTTCCCTAGTTGTATTGAAAGCATGACCGGTCCCTGGCCTATATTATGTTGACTGTATTTGTATTTTATATTGTATCTTGGGATCAGGATTGTAGAAATTTACAGGGTAAGTTCCTTAGATCAAAAACCAAAGGTCACCACCCAAAAATATATCATAGATCAGTACACCAATATTTGACGTGGTTAAAACCCTCAAAGAGGAAAACAGTCCATGGCTTGAGACAAGGAGGCCACCTCAGGCACTTTATTAATATAAAAAAAGAAAATTTACATAAGATTCTCTCATAAACAATTACCAGAAAAATGATCCTCCATGCTCTTTAAATAGAGATCATGGACCAATCGGGTGTCAAGCCATGGATCAAGTGGCGATAATACCGAGGAGAGAGTGAAATGTTGGATCACTACATATCATGACCGTCAAATTATAAGTTACAAATGTACATAGTAAAGAAACACACTTTACCTAACTATACGCTAGACCAAGTTATACTTAACTATTTCCTATGTGTCGGAATATCCTAACATCCCACCTAAAGAACAACTTGGGAAAGGATTGAAGGATTTACAAAGGTGACATAAAAGGAGACTAATTCCTATGTGTCAAAATATCCTAACATCCCCGCTTAAGAACAACTTTGGATATGATTGAAGGATTTACAAATGTCACACAATAGGAGAAGGAAGGAGGCATTAGATCCTATCCCCCTTTAATGACAACTTTCCTGAACTCCAAGCATAGATCGAAGCTTGGTAAACTTTTCTTCTGTGAGAGCCTTTGTAAAGATATCAAAAACTTGATCATTGGTTGAACAATATTGCACTGCAAGAACATGATCATGAATTAGCTTTCTGATGAAGTGTATGTGGAGCTCAATGTGTTTCATATGCTGATGCTAAACAGGATCTTTACATAGTTGAATGGCACTCTGATTATCACACCAAATGTAGTTGGATGTTGTTGATGCAAAAAAAATTTATACAGGATCTGACGAAGCCACATGGCTTCCTTGCTAGCTTAAACTGCACCAAGATGCTCTGCTTTTGATGAGGAAATAGAGATGGCACTTTGTTTCTTACAAGACCATTTAATAGGTCTTGAACCAAGAGTTAATACATATCCCGCGGTAGAGTTTCGATCATAAGGGTCACCATCCCCATCAAAATCAGTGAAACCAATCAATAATGGATAGGCTCGTGCACTGTAATGAATCACGAACTGAACTGTACATCAAATACATAGAAGTATTCTTTTAGCTTCTTTCTAGTGACTTTCATGAGGTTGGTGCATAAAATGAGCAACAAGACCAACACCAACGGAAAGGTCAAGATAGGTATGGGTTAGATACAGAAGTTTACCAACAAGTTGACGGTATAAGGTAGCATCAACTTCAGGGGTAGTAAAAGTGACTGAAAGCTTGACTCCGAATTGAAAGGGAGAAGGAGATGGCTTACATTCTTCCATGTGAATGTAGCGTAGAATATCATGGGAATTATTTTATGGAGAAAGAGTAATACCTTCTTTGGATTGCAATACTTGAAGACCAAAGAAATAATGCAAGTGTCCTAAGTCTGTCATTTCAAACTTATTTTTGAGGCTACACTTCACATGGTTTATATGGTTGGGATCACTACCAGTAAGGATAATATCATCAACATAAATAACAAGGATAGTGAAGGACCTACCCACTTTCTTGGTGTAGATGGTGTTGTCAGAATGACACTTAGGAAAGCCATTATCTAAGAGAAAGCTATCCATTTTGGCATACCAAGCCCGAGGAGCTTGTTTGAGACAATAGGGAGACTTTATAAGGCGAAAAACAATACTAGAGTCATTTTGGATAAAGCCAGGGGGTTATTCCATGTAGATTTACTCATCTAAATATCCATGTAGAAGGTGGATTTAACATTCATATGATGGACTTTCCATTTAAAGGAGGCATCAATGGAGAGAGCAAGGTGGATATAATTCATTTTGGCAACAGGGGAGAAGGTTTCATTATCAATGCATTCAACTTGTGAAAATCCTTTAGCAACAAGATGAGCTTTATGTTTATCCACTTTTCCATCTGGTCTAAAATTTGTTCTATAAACCCATTTGCATCTAACAAGTTTTCTTTCCTTTGTAAGAGGAACAAGATCCAAATTATCGTTTTCCAGTAAGGAATGATATTATTCATTCATAACTTCATCAAAATCTGGATGACCTAGAGCTACTTCAAAGATGTTTGGATCAGGAGATTCTGGAACTTGAGCCGATAATGAAGCACCTCTTTCGAGCTGAGAATGTGTACGACGTCAATCTGCAGGGTCAACTACAAGAGAACCTGTTGCATCCCAAGTAGAGCGGACCCATCTTGGAAGCTGTAGAGATGAAGAAACATCTTCAAAAGGTGGAGGAGGATTGTCATCCTTGTTGTATTCATCTTAAATATAAGGAATGATGTAAAAAATAGAAGAGATAGAGACTGGTGGCACATATGTCGAATCATGCTCGCGGGCCAAAGGTGGCACACCCATCGAACTAGGCTTCTAAATATCCAACAAAAATGCATTTTTCACTCTTAGGTTCTAAGGCTTTATGTTTTGTATCTAGCATATGGGGCTAAGAATCACTTCCAAAAACAATAAAGTGACTTACATCTGGTTTTATTGAGCTCTAGGATTCCTTTGGAGTTATATTCCTTAAAACCTTAGCAGCAGTGCGATTTAATATGTAATTTGCACAGTTAATTTCTCCTGCCCAAAAATTGAGACCAAGTCCTTTATATTGAAGCATACAATTAGCCATTTCTTTTAAGGCGTGATTTTTTCTTTCAGCTACACCATTTTGTTATGGATTATATGGAAGATTATGTTGTAATTGAATTCCATGCTCAGTGCAAAGTTGATAAATTTGTTGTTAAAATATTCTCCTCCATTGTCTGATCTTAACTTAAGAATTGGATGTCCAGAGTGTTTCTCAACAAAGGCCTTAAAGGCCAAGAACATGTTGAAAAATTCACTCTTGATTTTTATGAAGTATACCAAGTGTGTCTGGAAAAATCATCAATGAAACTTAAGAATTACTTGCAACCAAAGAAAGAAACAACATGAAGTAGACCACATAAATCACTGTGTACAAGCTGCAAAGGGGCTGAAGCATGGCAAGAGGCACGTTTGTCAAAACTATCTCGATTATGTTTTCCGAGTACACATCTGAAACAAACACCATCTCGGCAAGATACCATAGGAAGACATGTGACAATATTTTCTTTACATAGAGTTTGAAGAGAGCGATAGCTTAAGTGACCAAATCACTCATGCCAAAGTTTGCTCACTTCATCATTATGAGCAACAAAAGTAGAGGTACGACATGATGACCCAAAATTTTCAAGCATATAAAACCTCCTGGAATCATCAACAATGTTAGTAGCTAAAATATGTCTAGGATCTTTGAGGTCCTTAATTACAACATCATGAGGTGAGAATTATATTATTTTCCCTTCACCTGAATGAGTTATCTAATAAACAGACAGAAGGTTGAAGGACAAGGTAGGAACACATAATACATCATTCAATTTACCATTATCTAGATGAATGGTTCTAGACCCTAGACAAAACTAATAGATCGATCATTACCAACATAAATATTTTTGGTGTTACAATCATTTAAAGAAGAAAACATGAATTTATTTTTGCCATGTGGTAAGAGGCTCCAGAATAAATGAGCCAATCATGATAATGAGAAGAAGAAGATACATTTAATGCATAAACAGATCTTGATGGTTGAAAACCAAAAGCAGAAAGTGCCATTCCTGAAGATGAAGTTGAAGAGTTCTCAAAATTGATGTTGTGCTTCTTCTTTGCTGCTTCTAAGGCTTCCATATTCTTAAAATATTTGGACTCTACATGGCCATCACGATTATAAGAGTTTCAATGTTTATCTGTCTTCTTCCCTTTGTTTTTATTTCCCTTATCATTTTTTTGAGTTGCTCCTTTAGTTTGCGGTTGAAATGGCTTAAGACCATTGTTTGGTTTAGGACCATTCTTTTTAGGATGCTGGTTCTGAGGATTCTTTTGATATGGTAGGTGTTGGGCTGCTAAGGCTTTCTTATAAGAGTTTCCCATATTAATAAGACTAAGGTGTAAGATTTTTTATTCTTCTCTTATCAAATAATCACAAAAGGCATCAAAAGACGGGTTCTTGTAGGTTGTTCATTGAGAAATGATGGCTTCTCTAGTGGAAGGGAAGGTGGAAACAAATACAAAGTATTTAGGGCCAAGCTTAGCAAGAATGGAATAGATAAGGCTACCATATTCCTTTTTGACCTTACAACCTTCTAAAAGAAGTCTAAAGGTCTTGAATTTGGACAAAAAATCTTCAATAGAGGAGAAATTATTGGGGTCCAAAGTAAGCAACTCATTTTCAAGTTGGTGGGCGCTGATTTCATTTTGAATGAAAAAAATAGTATTTAGCTTTTTTAGAGCTACATCAGGGGTGTCAATTTCTAGGATATGAAATCGAAGATCTTGAGCAATGGACATTCCTATCAACCCTCATGCTTATGTAAATTTACATAGAAAAGGTCACCACTCACAAATAGATCACAGATCAGTACACCAGTATTTGACATGGTTAAAACCCTCAAAGAGGGAAACAATCCATGGCCTGAGCCAACGCGGCCACTTCAGGCAATTTATTAATATCAAGAAAGAAAATTTACATAAGCTTCTCTCATAAACAGTTTCCAGAAAAATGACGCTCCATGCTCTTTAAATAGAGATCATGAACCATTCAGGTGTTAAGCCACTGATCAAGTGTCAGTAATATCAAGGAGAGAGTGAACCAGCAGATCACTACATATCGTGACCATCGGATTGCAAGTTAAAAATTTACGTAGTAAAGAAACATACTTTACCTAAATCTACGCTAGAATAAGTTATACTTAACTATATCCTATGTGTCAGAATATCCTAACAAGGATAAATCCTCTCCATGCAATTATAAAATTCATCCATGATATCTTTGTCCTTAGGAACCTGAATGTAATTAGGTTCTAGAAAACACCCTACAACATGTAATGGCGTATGCAACATACACCACCTTTTTTTCCACAATTTTCCATATTGGTTTATATATTGAACTATCATCCTTACATATCAATGATATGTGTTCTCTTACTCTATCCACTCCCTCATATACAAAACCCATGCATGTAGCATTTGAATCAACCATCCTCAATAGTTGAACAATAGGCTCACAAATAAAGATGATTTTTTCTGCACATGACCAAAACATTTCATTGAAGATTGTTTTCTCTACTATTTTACCACCTTTCGACCTTGATAAAGGATATTTCACCCACTCTTCATTACATACAAATGATCTTAATGTAGATTTATTCTCTACCACCCTTTGTAGTGCAATAAAATGTGTGGCAAACCTAGTCTAGCCTTGTCTCAGTAGATTCCTCATTTTGTATTTTCTAAATATACTCAAACCCAAACGGTGGTTAAGAATGAATTTTAACATTTGTCTTGCTTGAGATATATTTACTTTCACCCAACATATTTTACCAATATCATGAAGGGATAGATCAATACAATGTGCTACACAAGGTGTCTAGAATAACTTAGGGAAATGCTCCATCAATAACTCACCAGGAAGAACATAATTAGATGCATTATCAGTGACATAATTGGACTACATTGTCCTCTCCTATAGATAATATGGCATCCCTCATTATCTCAAACAAATATTTAGTAGTATTTTCTTTGTCCATACAATCAATAGTAGACAAATGGATCACTCCTAGAGGGAAACAAGAAAGTGTGTTCACAAGAGGTCTAGATTGATGATCAGTCCAACCATCAATAACCAGAGTACATCCAGAAATAACATATGAATCCTTTATTGGTTTAACTCTTTCCTCTATTATTTGTTTTGTCCTCTCAATTCCTTTAGTCCTAATACTTTCATAGCTTGGAAGAACATATGAGGGACCAAAATGGCCAATATTTTTTAACATATCATGAAACAATGGTCTTTTTATAGTGTTGAAAGAGATATTACAACCAATAAAAAATTCATAGATTGCGTCATCTACCTTATTTGTCTCCAATGGCTTCCAAGATTTCTTCAATGTTTTTTGTGTTGGATTAATATCTTATCAAGTAGGTTCTCTTTGTGATCCATATGGCATAGAATATGTTTTAAATGCCATGAATTATGGGAAGGAGATTGGTGTTGAATTAATCACATTTTCTCTTCCTATGAGTGTAAATTGTGTTCTTTTTTTTTCTTGGTTCATGGACTACCATTCCTTTCTTATGAGCATTAATTTCTTCACTTAAAATTTTCTTCACATATTCCTCAATTTTAGTACATGTTACCACTCCTCCACCATTTCCACCTACAATACCAAGAAAATGATATCTTTCTCGAGTCAGTGATGTCCCACAAGTATTATTGCAAAAATTGCAATAAATTTTTCCATCAGTTTTCCTTTCAAAATATTTCCATTCAAGGAGTTTTGATCTAGGTGCCATCAAAATTCTTTAGAGGATATCCCATTATGTTGTTGGGAAGAAAAAAAAAACTTCCATTTAAATTTAATTAACTCTATTTGTATAGATTTTGAGAAACAAAATTTATCAAACTATAGAGAATACAAAGGAGACAATGCATAAAATCCTAGTTATGATATTACTGTAGTTGTTTCTATATAAAAATTACCAATTTTATAATGTATTCTCATATAAAAAATAATCTTATTTTTTCATTTATATTTTTTTTAATATAGAAATCACTGTTTTTTTAAGAATTGTGATTTTTTTTAGTTGTTTCTATATAAAAATTACCAATTTTATAATGTATTTTTATATAAAAAAATAATCTTCTTTTTTCATTTAAGAAGTTACGATTTTTTATAAAAATTCTATTTTTTAATTGCAACTTATTATTTTATATTTTTCTTAATATAAAAATTACTTTTTTTTTTTAAGAATTATGATATTTTTAGTTGTTTTTATATAAAAATTACCAATTTTATAATGTATCCTCATATAAAAAATAATCTTCTTTTTTCATTTATATTTTTTTAAATATAGAAATCACTATTTTTTAAGAATTATGATTTTTTAGTTATTTCTATTTAAAAATTACCAATTTTATAATGTATCCTCATATAAAAATATAATCTTAATCTTCTTTTTTCATTTAAAAAAATTTATAGAAATTAATTGATTTTTACATTAACTTATAAAATTGATATTTGTATCCACTTATTTTTCATCTTCATCTTGATAGTTATATTCCTATTACTTGTACATGATTATAGTTTTTTTTTCCCTGGTTTATTCTTTTTACTTGTACTTTCGATTATATTTTCTTTTTAACTCGCTTATTCCTATTACTTGTAGCTGAAAAAAATTATAAAATAGTAAATTGCTATTCAGGTTGTCATTATAATAATTAATGTTTCATAATGTTCCATAATCTACTGTAATTTAATTTTTTAATTGTTATTTTCTGTTCCATAATTTAGTGTAATTTAATTTTTTAATTGCCAATTTTTTTGCTCAGGTGGAAGCACAGGCACGGATGCATGAATAATGTTGCATAATTAGGCAAAGCTTATTTATCACACAACAAGAAAAGGTTTCTTTAGCACCATAAGTTAGCACCACTTACGTTATGTGGTGTTAATGTGGTGTTAATGTTTATGTATTATATTAAAAATGGAGTATATCACCATAAGTTAGCACCACTTACGTTATGTATTAAAAATGGAGTATATCACCATAAGTTAGCACCACTTAAGTTATGTGGTGTTAATGTGGTGTAAATGTTTATGTATTATATTAAAAATGGAGTATATCACCATAAGTTAGCACCACTTAAGTTATGCGGTGTTAATGTGGTGTAAATGTTTATGTATTATATTAAAAATAAATTATATTACCATAAGTTAGCACCACTTACGTTATGTGGTGTTAATGTGGTGTAAATGTTTATGTATCATATTAAAAATGAAGTATATAATCACCATATTTGATGGACAAGTAATTAGTGCCATTCTTACTATGTGGTGTTAAAGTGAAATAATTTTTTATTGGTCTTATTGGATGTGGAGTATATCACCATATATTTAAAGAAGTGGTGTACACTATATTGTCAAGTTCTATAAAGTAGGGTAGTTAACTTTGTGTTTGCCATGTTGACATGTACAAGTGGATTTATTAATGTGAATTGTCACCATAACTATAAAAAAATTACAAATATTTATATTATGAATATATAAATTAGAACTAAACTCACAAATATTTATTTTATAATATTTATTTGTTTGTCATGTTTACATGTAAAACCAAAATTCAAAGTAATTGTTTTCTAAATATTTTATTTCAATTATTTACTTTTTATATTATTCTCATTTTGCACCATAAATACAACAAATTCAAAGTAATTGTTTTCTAAATATTTTATTTCAATTATTTACTTTTTATATTATTCTCATGAGAAAATAAATACACAAAACCATATTACATAATTATTTATTTTATGAATAAGCCAATTAAGATAAATATTTTTATATTATTGTAATTTCAAAATAAAATAAGGGTGAATTCGATGGAGTTGGGTTACTCTTTTTTGGAAGAACTTCTATTCCAAAGGTTGAAAATGTATCCGTGTGAGGGTATTTTTTAAGCCCTCCATCAAAGCTTTTAAAAGGTCCATATAGGACTAAATAAAACCCTGAATTAAACTACATAGCTCCATCGTGCTATGGAGCTTGAAGGAGACACATAGCTTGATAGAGCTATAATATGTACATGTGCCATTAAATTTTGCTTCAACTTAATGATAGTGTTTTATGGGCTCATGGCATTGAGAATCCAATAGTATTGCATATGGTATCGTATGGTTTGCATTTTTATATTATACTTAGTATATTTTTTATTATTTCATTACATATATGTATGTATGTAATTTTAGAATTTGTTATTGTTATTAATTTTATACATTTTATAGCATTTTTTTTGTAAGCTTGGTAGGACTCCTTTTTCATTCATTTTATAAACAAAAAACAACTAGATTTACCAGTTTGGTGGTCTCAACCTGTCTTGAGTGAGGAACCGAGTGTATTGGCCACCTGATGGCATGGTATGCCATCCAAAAAAATAAGGTTTTGAGTCTGTCATACCAAACAAACAAAGCCTGGATACTCACACATATAATATACAGTTTCTCACAGATTGACTAACATATTTATTAGATCCTTGAAATTTAAATGTTAGCCACATATAAACACTGAGCAAAAAGGCGGATTAAAATAGTCATGAACTACTCAACCTCGTCTAGAACCGAGGCTGACTCCATTGGTGTCAGATCCTGAACCGAGGTACCAGCTTGCTCAAAAGGGTTGGAAATACACGAGAGGTGGTAGTCAATACGCTCGAGGCACCCATCCTGTTTCCTCAGCTGGAACTTGGTCTTATCAAACTCGCTCTTGTAGTCTGGGAAGTCTTGGGCTAATCTCACTAGGCTTATACAGATTTGCTCCAAGGCTTTGCCAAGGATGCTCTTCATCGACCAATAAAGATACAGTGTCTGCTTGAATTATGTTAGTCTGCCCCTTGTTTGTCCCAAATCTGGTATTAAACCTCTCCATTCCTTAGTATCCATCTTTGTCTCTACATGTCTATTTATGTCAGTTTCCCATTTTTCAATGAGCTTTTGAATTTCCTCTGATGTGTTCTCGTGGTATGCTTTCGTTACCTCTTGGATCACATCGATTGCAGGCCTCCTTCCTCTCGGCTTGCTCGGGGGTGAGCTGGGTTGGGCTTCTACCGCCTTCCCTTTATCTTTCCAGCCACGACCTCAAGCTGCAGGGCTCTTGGAATGGTCGCGAGCTGCAGGAATCTTGGAGCATGTCATCCCACAATATTTGACTAGGTTTTTGGGTAGGTGACCTGTCCACACAATCAAACAAAGGCATAATTCCATATAATGAAAACGATAAAAGGTCCATGCATCCCAGTTATCAGAATAAAGGTGACCCAGGGGCCTCTTCCTAGGACTTCTCCTCTTCTTGTCCCTCTGCGGACCCATTGCCCTCATACCCTGCTTAATGTTTGCCACCCCCTGTCCCTAACGGTCGCACACACCCCATAAATTATCCCCATAACCCAAAGAGCTCATGCCTTCCTTCAATCTCCTAACCTCCCTTCTGGTGTCCTCTCTCTCGTCATACCTCCCACCCTCGAAATTGACAAAGGAGGCATCGCTGCCCATTGCTCGGGCCTAGGTGGAATTCCCTCTCCCATTCCTCATGTGCACTCAGCCCAAGTAGCTCAAGGTGGTATAAACCAGCAAAGCCTTTAAACTAAACACAACCCATGACTACTCCTTGACTCTATACCCTGGCAGGATTTCCCGACCCCTCACCATTCCATATTGTTGGCATCCCTTACCTGACAAACTCACACTCGGGTGCAAGTTGAGGCCATGCCCAATTCCTACTTTGACACAGAAGCAGAGAGCCAAAAGAACCCCAACCTTCCCCCAACTAAAGTCGTAATGGTTCTGCTCTCCCCTACCCAGCAGAAGACTATACCAGTCCAGCTTAATCACCTTAGGCTCCCATAGAGACCGGCCCAAATCATAAAACATAAACATGGCATGAACAAGGGAGAGGAAACCAAGCACATACCTGAGTTTCATCATGGTGGAACTGCAATGGAGGTTTGTTATCCCACTGTCGCGCCTGCACCAAAGTCTTTCATCATAAAAAAACCCCCACGCCTTCCTCCACCCTGTTTTAAGCTCCATGAGTGGGCCTCTGTCCCGCTACCTCACCTCGTGCTGCATGCGACAGTACAGCTTGGCACCCTTGCAACTCATGTGGAAGGTGGTTGGCTTCAACCCCAGGGACATTACCATTAACACTGATGGGAAGGTTGATCTTCTTCATTACACCCCGATCAGGGAGTTGAGTCCGAGAACTATGGGTGAGCTCTGCCCTCTGACCTGTCCTGCTCTTTGATGCTCTGCAGCTTGATCCATTGTTCCTCCCCGAGATTAGGAGGCATGCTTGATTCAATAGGTTCATTCAGGTGAGTGCAACCACAATGTTCCAGGAGGTCAACTGCTCTGTTTCCTTCCCTCCTTACATGGGTGATAATGATATAATCAAATTTCTTGTTTGTATCCTCCAATCCCTACACATGTGAAGAAGTATGACATCTTTGGCTTAGTTTGCCCCACTTCGTTCCTTGATTAAGTTTTTTGAGAGTGTTCGTAACCAACTAAGAGTCTCCTTCGATTACTAGCTTTCTGTATCCTAGCCTGATGACCAAGAGGAGACCTTGGTGCACTCCTATGAATTATGCCTCATTGTTGATGGCAAAGCCACAGGAGTCATCATATATGAATCTTGTTGTGCCATGATGATCTCGAAAAATCCCTCCAACCCCTGCGTGCCCCATATTGCCTTTCGAGGCTCCATAAAAGCTGAGTTTGATGAATCCTTCTAGAGGAGGTTTGAAAATCTTGATGGTGTCCCCTATGCTAGGGATAACTTTCCAAGAAGCTGGGGAGACCATGCTAGGTGCTAGGTGGAGGCCCTGAAGAATTCTGTCTTCCTGAGCTTTCCCGTTCGTGCGGCCCGTTCGTCGTTTTCTCCCTTGTGCCTTCATTCGGTCGAGCGCCCGCCCAAACACGTTTGAGTCGGGTCGGGTCGTTTCGTTTGAGGGCAACTGTATCAAATTTGCTAAGTTGTGACCGCATGGGTGCCTTTTACACGTTCGTGCGACCCATTTGTCGTTTGCTCCCATGTGCCTTCATTTAGTTGCGCGCACCGTATCGCGCTGTGTGAGGGCACCTGCCTAAATGCGCTCGGGTCAGGTCATTTCGTTTGAGGGCGGTCGTATCAAATTTTCTAAGTTGTGACCGCACGGATGCCTTGTACACGTTCGTGCGGCCCATTTGTCATTTGCTCTCTTTTGCCTTCGTTCGGTCGAGTGCACCGTGTCGTTTTGTTTGAGGGCACCTGCCCAAACCTGTTCGGGTCAGGTCAATTTGGTTGAGGGCACCCGCCCAAATGCATTCGGGTCGAGTCATTTCAGTTGAGGGCACCCGCCCAAACACATTTGGGTTGGGTCGTTTCGGTTGAGGGTGCCCGTATCAAATTTGCTAAGTTGTGACCACACAGGTGCCCTGTGAACATTCGTGCGGCCTGTTTTCCATTTGCTCCCTTGTGCCTTCGTTCGGTTGTGCGCGCCATGTCGCGTCGTGTTAGGGCACTCGCCCAAACGCGCTCGGGTCGGGCGTTTCGTTTGAGGGCGGTCATATCAAATTTGCTAAGTTGTGACTGCACGGGTGCCTTGTGCATGTTCGTGCGGCCCATTTTCCGTTTGCTCCCTTGTGCCTTCGTTCGGTCAAGCACGCCGTGTCATTTTGTTTGAGGGTGCCTGCCCAAACCCATTTGGGTCGGGTCGTTTCGGTTGAGGGCACCCGCCCAAACACGTTCGGGTCGGGTCGGGTCGTTTTAGTTGAGGGTGCCTGCCCAAACGTGTTTGGGCTGGGTCGTTTCGGTTGAGGGCGTCCGTATCAAACTTGCTAAGTTGTGACCACACGGGTACCCTGTGCACGTTCATGCGGCCCGTTTTACAGTTTCTCCCTTGTGCCTTCATTCAGTCGGGCGCGCCGTGTGAGGGCGCCCACCCAAATGCATTCGGGTCGGGTCAGGTTGTTTCGTTTGAGGGCGACCGTATCAAGTTTGCTAAGTTGTGACTGCACGGGTGCCTTTTGTACGTTCGTGCCTTCATTCGGTCATGCACGTCGTGTCGCGCCGTGTGAGGGAGCCCGCCCAAATGTGTTTAGGTCGAGTCATTTTGTTTGAGGGCGGCCGTATCAAATTTGCTAAATTGTGACCGCACGGGTGCCTTGTGCACGTTCGTGCAGCCTGTTTTTTGTTTGCTCCCTTGTGCCTTCGTTCGGTTGTGTACGTCGTGTCGCGTCGTGTGAGGATGCCTGCCTAAACGCGTTCGGGTCGGGTCGTTTCGTTTGATGGCGACCGTATTAAATTTGCTAAGTTGTGACCGCACAAGTGCCTTGTGCTTGTTCGTGCGGCACATTTGCTGTTTTCTCCCTTGTGCCTTCGTTTGGTTAGGCGCACCTTGTCGTTTCGTTTGAGGGTGCCCGCCCAAACCCGTTCAGGTCAGGTCATTTCGGTTGAGGGTGCCTGCCCAAACGCATTCGGGTCGGGTCATTTCGGTCGAGGGCACCTGCCCAAACGCGTTTCGGTCAGGTCGTTTCGGTTGAGGGCACACGTATCAAATTTTCTAAGTTTGTGACCGCACGGGTGCCCTGTGCACGTTTGTGTGGCCCGTTTGCCGGTTGCTCCCTTGTGCCTTCATTCGATTGTGCGCGCCTTGTCGCGTCGTGTGAGGGAACCTGCCCAAACGCGTTCGGGTCAGGTCGTTTCGTTTGAGGGCGGCTGTATCAAATTTGCTAAATTGTGACTGCACGGGTGCCTTGTGCATGTTCGTGTGGCCCGTTTGCCGTTTTCTCCCTTGTGCCTTCGTTTGGTCGGGCGCACCGTGTCGTTTCGTTTGAGGGCGCCTGCCCAAACCCATTCGGGTCGGGTCTTTTCGATTGAGGGCGCTCACCCAAACGTGTTCGGGGCAGGTCTTTTCAGTTGAGGGCTCCCGTATCAAATTTACTAATTTGTGACTGCACGGGGTCCTTCTACAGGACACGTGCAAAACAGTGTTTAGGGCGCGCGCGTTCAGGTCAAGTCAAGTTTGTGCAATGCGTCCGTGTTCAGGACATGTGAAACAATGTTTGAAGGCAAGGTTGAGGGCACACGTATCAAATTTTCTAAGTTTGTGACCGCACGGGTGCCCTGTGCACGTTTGTGTGGCCCGTTTGCCGGTTGCTCCCTTGTGCCTTCATTCGATTGTGCGCACCTTGTCGCGTCGTGTGAGGGCACCTGCCTAAACGCGTTCGGTTCAGGTCGTTTCATTTGAGGGCGGCTGTATCAAATTTGCTAAATTGTGACCGCACGGGTGCCTTGTGCATGTTCGTGTGGCCCGTTTGCCGTTTTCTCCCTTGTGCCTTTGTTTGGTCGGGCGCATCGTGTCGTTTCGTTTGAGGGCACCCGCCCAAACCCATTCAGGTCGGGTCTTTTCGATTGAGGGCGCTCGCCCAAACGCGTTCGGGGCAGGTCTTTTCAGTTGAGGGCGCCCGTATCAAATTTACTAATTTGTGACTGCACGGGGTCCTTCTATAGGACACGTGCAAAATAGTGTTTAGGGCGGGCGCGTTCAGGTCAAGTCAGGTTTGTGCAATGCGTCCGTGTTCAGGACATGTGAAACAATTTGAAGGCATGAAGGTCGTTCATCAGGGTCGGGCCGGGTTGAACGCGACCCGAGCATGTTCAAACATTTTTCCAACATAGTATCAGAGCTAACGTGCAAGAAAGAGACTGAAGATCACATCCTAGTTTGCATTATGGCAAGGGTTATAAACAAGGGTTTCAAGTTTGTTGGGAATCTCACTACATTCATTAAGGGTTTCATTTTGAAGATCATTCCAAGCTAGAATTAATGGATGGAAGTTTATTTTCTTCTTTGTCTAGGACTTTCCAGAATGAGAATGTATGGGTTATTGATAATGGTGCTTCTAGACATATGATGGGAGAATGCATCCATCTTCAGACTTTGTCAGAAGGAACCTGCATCTCCTAGCTCAATCTGAAATTGCATGTCCTTCTCGTTCAGGTAGCTGAAACACTTCTTGTTCTTGGTCATGTGAAAGGATGCTCATGAATCAATATACAATACACTATTGTCTACTGAGCTTGCCATGCAATCTATCAAAGGGAAATATTTCTCGAACTAGGCAGAAAATGCATCTACCTCCGCTGATGCACCAACATGATCCTTACTAGACTCCTTCCAATTAGGGCACTTGGTGGCATAATGTCCGAACTCATGGCAATGGAAGCACTTGATCTTGCTTAGATCCTCCTTCTTCTTCTCGCCCTTCTGACTGGACTCAGCCTCTCCTTGGCCCTTCTTGCCCTTGGCTTTGCTACCTTCACCTGCTAGGGAAAATTTCTCCTCGTCCTCTACAAGAGCTTCTTTACCAACTCTCGACCTTCTCCGGATCTCTTCTTGAACACAATCACTCCATAACCTTTCCCAACTAGGAATATTCTCTCTGCCACTTACTGCATCTTGGAAACTATACCAAGACTTATGGAGTCCAAGTAGCGTGGGACTCACAAGGTCATTGTCTGCTACAGTCATGCCCACACCACCTAGCTCATCTTGAACTTGAGTGAACTTTGAAAGATATGTGATGATGGGCTCATCTTTTCTCATCTGCTTACTTCTTAGCTTCTCTTTGAGAGCAAGCTTCGTGACATCACTGGAAGCCTGAAACAAATTGAAGATGGCTTTAAATTTAAACATCTCATACACCGTCTTCTTCTCATTGAGATGAGGAATAAATGATCTCTGAGCCCCTCTAGAATGATCCTTCTTGCCTTGGTGTCATTCTTAGTATGTTGGGCCAACCGTTGGGGATCTTGAGGTGGCACTATTTCCTACTTGACATACTCTACTACCCCATTATCTTCCAACACTACTGTGATTTGCTTCTTCCATGCACGTAAATTTGAGGCTCCTTCTAAACTGTGATTTGACCTTAGCCCTAGGACCGACATATTGCTATCCAAGGAACTGCTCTGCTCTGCTCTACAAACTATCACCCTGAAAAAAATCTTGTCCTCATGTTGTCCTAGTTGTACTGACCTTGCAAACACACAGACCCTTTCTCCTACTTTCTTGCGCTCAGATAGTCCTTATTTCCTCGTGCACAAGTTTCCTAGTTCCTAGTGTAGGGGACTCCCTATTCTTTAGGG
This sequence comes from Pinus albicaulis, assembly GCA_034641835.2. Taxonomy (NCBI): domain Eukaryota; kingdom Viridiplantae; phylum Streptophyta; class Pinopsida; order Pinales; family Pinaceae; genus Pinus; species Pinus albicaulis. The sequence continues at coordinate 811,410,929 of CM076570.1, forward strand.
CTTGATTCCTATTTCCTAGCGCAAAATTTCCCTATTTCCTAGCGCAATTATGCCACAAGAAAAGCTCTCTTCAATGCTCTGTATTGGCTCCTCCAAGATACGCACTCACAACAAAGATCTCTCACACAATTTTGTGCTCTCTCTCACAATCTCGAGAGTTGTGTCTTGTCACAGTCCTTTGTGCACAAAACAACTATGAAACTTTGTGCCTTTGTCCTCCTTTATTGATTCGATCCATGCTAAAATTGGCAAGTTACAAATTTAGAACATGTGTTTTGATTGAATAGTTAACAGAGTCTAATTGGTTCTCTAACTCGTCCTTGCTTCAATCAAGGATTGAAGCTCCCAAATCGTCCTCTTCTAAATTTATAACTGCCTCTCAAACTTGTAGTCAAATTGAAGAAGGTCCATGTAACTGATCCTCCAACACTACGCATGAATTCACCATCTCCACGAACTCGTCCATGGGCAAAGGAAGACAAATCATGGTCTTTTTGGCTAAGGCACGCACCAGAGAAGACCTTCTCTCACTACACTTTTCAACAATCCCATTGTCCATCTTGATTACATACGATGTCATTGGATTCATGGTCTTCATATCACACTTGACTAATTGTGGGTTTTGCTCCTAACAACTATCGATTAAGACGATTCATTGCATCCTAGGGTTGACAGGATCACAGCTATGCCATCTCCATGAGATCAAGTTTAACGATCACTTTTTTGAGGGAGGTTCTGTTCTTTGTTTTGGGACTCAAGAAGTTCTCTTGTGACTTTCTCTCATCGGTATGATTAGAGAGGCCTAGATTTATCTGTTCAAGGGTTGATTCTCTCTATACAAGAGACTTTGGATGGCCTCTATAGACTCAGTACCATTAAGAGCATTGCTTGTTTATTTCAACCTCTCCAGATTCAAATGGTCATTAACACCTAAGGTCTAGGCCTTGGTTCCCCATGAGACCTTGCTTTGAAGGGGCATGTTAAAAGTAACCTATGAGAGTATATATGCTTTCATTGTCCTTGGGATTTGGAGATCATGATATCAATAGTAGAGTTATGTTGTTGGTTAGAGCTTGTTAGGTGTGCAGGGTTATGCTATTTGTTTGATCTTTCATACTATAGAGTTAGGGAAATGCTGCTAGCATTGGTTAATTGTTCTTGAGATATGATAATATAGATAATTTAATCTTAATAAATGTCCACAAATAAATAGAAAAGTAAGTCAATAAAATTAAAATATTTATATTTTATTGAATTTATTAAAATATTAATTATCAATATTTATATTTTATTTGTTTTAATTATATTATATAAAATTAAATTTTAAATGTATTATGATTTTATATCTAATTAATAATTAAACTAATAAATATTAATATTTTAATTATTAAAAAAAAATTGTTTCAAGATTTGTAAAAGTTCGATGGCATGCCACATAAGTCGAACATTGGGATTGGTTGGTTTCATTAAAATTAAGGGTATGATAGCCGAAAGTGTAAGAAAGCCCCTGTTCGAATGTTCGACTCTTCAGGAAGAGGATGTTCGACTGTTCAGGAAGACGCATGGGTTGATTTCATTAAAATTACCGGTATGAAAGCCCAAAGTGTAAGAAAGCCCTTGTTCGACTGTTCGATTGTTCAGGAAGAGGATGTTCGACTATCTAGGAAGACGAGGTTGAGGTAATCGTTGTTCAACTGTTCAGGAAGATGAGGTTGAGGCTTTGAGCGCATGCCGAAGTCCCCAAAGTCGAACTTGACACCGTATGAAAGCTCAAAGTCGAACTTGACACCGTAAGAAAGCCCAAGAAAACTCGTGGTTCGATTGTTCAGGAAGACGAGGTTGAAGTTTGGAGGGCATGTCAAAGTCTCCAAAGTCGAACTTGACACCTTATGAAAGCCCAAGAACAGAGGAAAACTGGCTGTTCTTACCCAAACTGGATGTGCTGGTTATTTGGCGCCAAATTTTTTGCTCTCGGGGCTGGGAATTTTTTCTATATAATTGCAGCGTTCATCCTGGATAAAAACACATTACACAGAACTTGGAGGCTTTTGAAGAGGCGAGCAACAGCAAATTCACAATTGAAGTTTGCATACCCAGAGGCACAGGTTAGTTGGATTTTATATTTTTCTATTTCCTGGCTTTGTATTTGCTCTGTTCAACACCACAGTTGGCTTATTGTCATGAATGTTTTCCTCCTTTTACCTAGAGAGTTGCTTTTGGGCCCTTACAAATGTTTTCTCTGATATTCTGTTCCTAGATTTCAATGTCACATGAAAATTTGAACCGACTGATATCCATATTCACATACCGCAACTTCAAATTTTAAATTAGCTCTTCCAACTAAGGCTTGAAAGAGAATGAAAATACACACAAGTCGATTTTCTGTGCCCCTTTGTTAAACGACATCTTTGTTCTTTATAAAAATGAACTCTAGACTGACAGGGTGCATGTGGGGATCTGTTGTTCCTCAAGCACCAATGTCTCGTCTTCAAATGGATTTTCCCCAATTACCCCCAAAAATAAAAAATGAAAATAAAAAGGAGTTGCCTTTGGGCCCTTACAAGTGTCCACCCTATATCCTGTGCATATATTTGATCGGTTGCACATTGCCAGAGAATTTGAAGGGACTAAGCTCTGTTTGCGCATGTTGCAGCTTCAGTTTTTACATTAGATTATCTGATTAAAGCCTGAATGAGAATGGAATATACACAAGTTGGTTTCAAGCACCAATGTCTTAACTTCAAATGGATTTTCCCCAATTACCCCCAAAAATAAACAAAAAATGAAAATAAAAGGGAGTTGCCTTTGGACCCTTACAAGTGTCCACCCTATATCCTGTGCATATATTTGATTGGTAGCACATTTCCAGAGAATTTGAATGGACTAAGCTCTGTTTGCCCATCCTGCAGCTTCAATTTTTACATTAGATTATCTTATTAAAGCCTAAATGAGAATGGAATATACACAAGTTGGTTTCTGCACCCCGATTTCCAATAATATTTTTGGTGTTAATAATATAATAAAAATAATATGCCTTAATTCAACATGTGCACCCTCCATGACAATGCACCAGATGCTTGTTGATTTGTATAGCTTGTCACACCCATATTGATAGGTTTAAATCAATTAGCCCATTAACGCCTAATGTTCAAATTAGATTCACACATAGCTCTGTAACCTTGTAACCATGTGCAGACAGATATGTGGTGACCTACTCAGACGTATTTGGGCATCATGGTGAAATAAACACTCAACAAGAATAGTTCTCCTTTGTCTGTAAATATGCATGCTAAGTTCAGTGCTAAACCAAGCAAAGGACAGCACCCCACAACTGCACTCTACTGTAACGATACATGTAGGAAATCAGGACCCCAAAATAGTACCTCAGGAGTGTGCCCTCATGTGTTGGTGAGAATGTACAAAAGTTATTTTCAGAGTTGTCCCTTATCTCTCTTTGCATGCTGGGTTAAAACACAGCATGAGCACACTGTGTCTTCAATAGAAGTGCTCCTTATGTATGCAAATATGTCCAATAGAATAACATAAACTCAACACCCTCATCTGCTAGTTTAAATAATGTATTTAGGTTTCATATGCAGTGTATAGCATACTCAAACCAATCCTCCAAACAGGGGATCCTTGCTGCTGAGAATACGCTACAGGACCAAAAATCAACCTCTAATGAGGACAACATCCTCATTCTATGAATAGGTGCCCTGCATGTTAGAAGTATGCCATAGAAATAGCATTTAATCTCATGCAAATGAAACTCCAAAAGGCTACAGTCTGGAAATAAGATAGTTCAGAGTCCCAAGTAACCTTGGTTGCAGGCATTTTTGAAAGGCCGGAAGAGTATATGAAGGTCGTTATGATGAAATGGAGCAATCAATCTTTTTAGTCAAGCAACATTGCAGATTTTGATGGAAGCATTGAACATCCATATTCCAAAAACCCTGTCTATTGATGCTCTTTCCAAGAAAGCAATAGATAAATAATCCTAGCTGCTCTAGAATCCTAAAAAGAAAATGTTTTTAATTTTGATTTTCAACCAGAAGTCATAGTTCATGGTTGTTGATTCTAATAGTTGTCAGATACTTATAAATAGAATTCTCATAATATGGGCATGGTTATATAGCATTTATGCTCCTTTGGGATTGTTTTTGGAAAATAGTCAAAGCTCTAGGCTCTAGTAAGAACTCAATTTGTCTGAACATTTCTCTATACTGCAATTTAGTAGTATTAATAACCTGATCTTTACCTATCAATGTATGTATACATACATGCACAAATAGGGGTCAACTTCAAGAGGGGACAACCCAAGATCCCGTGATTGTCTTAGTGATGTCTCCTCAATGCTAAGATAATTAGGAAATGCCAAGGGCATCCTCCAACCATCCTTAGGAGGGGAGGGCGTCTACTATTCTGCAGGGGCCACACCCATGAAAACAAGGCATTTCCCACCTCTCCAGGAATAGAAATAGACAAGGATGTATCCCCTATTCAATACAACAAAAAGAGGTAGCTATATAGAGTATGCCCAAATGATCTTGAGAAAATATGGGTGGTGCAGGACCTGACAAACATAATCAATGTCTCCCCCCTTATTCATAAATTATTTGAAAGAAAAGCAATTGGATGAAGATAAAATAAGCAATTCATGTAATGCTGTCAAAGTTCAATTTGTGCTTAAGGGAACCTGTCGAGAGTGAGGTAAGGGTTTGTTTAATGATTTGGTTGGAACTTGTCCATGACTTTGACTATGATATGATATCTTCCATATCTGAAATTTTGCAATGAAGAATCTATGATCTATGCATCAAGTTGTAACTTGTTTATTGCTTTATGAGTGAGTTGACTGCTATTTATTTCCCTTAATATTTATGTACAATATCTTATTTTCTAATGGAAGATTTCTTTCTCATTTTCTCCCCATTTCCTATGGAATCTTTTATTGTTGATTCCTCTACTCATTTTGTTTCCTATAGATATCCGCCCTAGTTTCTTGACTATAGAGAACCCATGTTTCTAGAAGCATATTTCCTGTCTTTTCCTATTTTTTTTTCGTAGTTCTTGGGGAGGCAGCTGAGGAATTATTCTGGGTTGCTCCAAGATAATCTCAAAAATGCATGAACGATGGACATAATAGTTAACTATTAATGACAATGGAATATGACTAAGCTCTGTCATATTCCAAAAACCCTGTCTATTGATGCTCTTTCCAAGAAAGCAACAGATAAATAATCCTAGCTGCTCTAGAATCCTAAAAAGAAAATCTTTTTAATTTTGATTTTCAACCAGAAGTCATAGTTCATGGTTGTTGATTCTAATAGTTGTCAGATACTTATAAATAGCATTCTCATAATATGGGCATGGTTATATAAGATTTATGCTGCGTTGGGATTGTTTTTGGAAAATATTCAAAACTCTAGGCTCTAGTAAGAACTCAATTTTGTCTGAACATTTCTCTATACTGCAATTTAGTAGTATTAATAACCCGATCTTTACCTATCAATGTATGTATACATACATGCACAACTAGGGGTCAACTTCAAGAGGGGACAACCCAAGATCCCGTGATTGTCTTAGTGATGTCTCCTCAATGCTAAGATAATTAGGAAATGCCAAGGGCATCCTCCAACCATCCTTAGGAGGGGAGGGCGTCTACTATTCTGCAGGGGTCACACCCATGAAAACAAGGCATTTCCTACCTCTCCAGGAGTAGAAATAGACAAGGATGTATCCCCTATTCAATACAACAAAAAGAGGTAGCTGTATAGAGTATGCCCAAATGATCTTGAGAAAATATGGGTGGTGCGGACTCCGACAAACATAATCAATGTCTCCCCCTTATTCATAAATTATTTGAAAGAAAAGCAATTCTGATGAAGATAAAATAAGCAATTCATGTAATGTCATTAAAGTTCAATTTGTGCTTAAGGGAACCTGTCGAGAGTGAGGTAAGGGTTTGTTTAATGATTTGGTTGGAACTTGTCCATGACTTTGACTATGATATGATATCTTCCATATCTGAAATTTTGCAATGAAGAATCTATGATCTATGCATCAAGTTGTAACTTGTTTATTGCTTTATGAGTGAGTTGACTGCTATTTAATGACGATGGAATATGACTAAGCTCTGTCATATTCCAAAAACCCTGTCTATTGATGCTCTTTCTAAGAAAGCAACAGATAAATAATCCTAGCTGCTCTAGAATCCTAAAAAGAAAATGTTTTTAATTTTGATTTTCAACCAGAAGTCATAGTTCATGGTTGTTGATTCTAATAGTTGTCAGATACTTATAAATAGCATTCTCATAATATGGGCATGGTTATTAATGACGATGGAATATGACTAAGCTCTGTCATATTCCAAAAACCCTGTCTATTGATGCTCTTTCCAAGAAAGCAACAGATAAATAATCCTAGCTGCTCTAGAATCCTAAAAAGAAAATGTTTTTAATTTTGATTTTCAACCAGAAGTCATAGTTCATGGTTGTTGATTCTAATAGTTGTCAGATACTTATAAATAGCATTCTCATAATATGGGCATGGTTATATAGCATTTATGCTCCTTTGGGATTGTTTTTGGAAAATAGTCAAAGCTCTAGGCTCTAGTAAGAACTCAATTTGTCTGAACATTTCTCTATACTGCAATTTAGTAGTATTAATAACCTGATCTTTACCTATCAATGTATGTATACATACATGCACAAATAGGGGTCAAATTCAAGAGGGGACAACCCAAGATCCCGTGATTGTCTTAGTGATGTCTCCTCAATGCTAAGATAATTAGGAAATGCCAAGGGCATCCTCCAACCATCCTTAGGAGGGGAGGGCGTCTACTATTCTGCAGGGGCCACACCCATGAAAACAAGGCATTTCCCACCTCTCCAAGAATAGAAATAGACAAGGATGTATCCCCTATTCAATACAACAAAAAGAGGTAGCTGTATAGAGTATGCCCAAATGATCTTGAGAAAATATGGGTGGTGCAGGACCTGACAAACATAATCAATGTCTCCCCCCTTATTCATAAATTATTTGAAAGAAAAGCAATTGGATGAAGATAAAATAAGCAATTCATGTAATGCTATCAAAGTTCAATTTGTGCTTAAGGGAACCTGTCGAGAGTGAGGTAAGGGTTTGTTTAATGATTTGGTTGGAACTTGTCCATGACTTTGACTATGATATGATATCTTCCATATCTGAAATTTTGCAATGAAGAATCTATGATCTATGCATCAAGTTGTAACTTGTTTATTGCTTTATGAGTGAGTTGACTGCTATTTATTTCCCTTAATATTTATGTACAATATCTTATTTTCTAATGGAAGATTTCTTTCTCATTTTCTCCCCATTTCCTATGGAATCTTTTTATTGTTGATTCCTCTACTCATTTTGTTTCCTATAGATATCCGCCCTAGTTTCTTGACTATAGAGAACCCATGTTTCTAGAAGCATATTTCCTGTCTTTTCCTGTTTTTTGTTCGTAGTTCTTGGGGAGGCAGCTGAGGAAGTATTATGGGTTGCTCCAAGATAATCTCAAAAATGCATGAACGATGGACATAATAGTTAACTATTAATGACAATGGAAGTATGCAAAAGAGGACTCCATTCAAAACTTTACACCTCACTCTATGAATCCAATCCAAAGACTAGCTAAAGGACAGATTCTTAAAGAATTCATTTTTTTCACATGAATGTAGCAGCATTTATCAGATTGTCATTACAATTCAAGATTTTTCTTAAAAAAAATGCATTTCAGTCTTTCCACTGCATCGTTTGTAAAGTATCTCTAGCATTTTACTGCTCGTTTGTCAGGCATTGTAGCTAGTCTCTTTCCAGCAGTGTTTATAGGAGGATTTGATTTTACAATGTTGCTGTTTCAATGAGTTATGAATGCTGCAAACTGAATTCTAAAAACAATTATTAAGCCTTCTAAAATTTATCAAGCTGCCGAACTGGGTTCATCACATATAGGACTTGAGTCTTAGACAATAGTTGCCTAGTTCTGTTGTACAAAAAAATTAAATTTTCTGTAAATATGCATACAAGAAAATGTAGAAATGGCAAGCTTCAGAAGCACTCCCATATAGTATTAGGTAAAACAATCTCTCTTCCTGAAAGAACTGATGTAGAAGTTAGAAGTTTAGAACCAATAGCATATCACAAGATATAACATATTTTTGGACATATCTAATTCCATGGTAAGAGTAATTTATTCACAATAACATCTGGTCCTCACTGCCATCAACATGGCTATATTCTGACTTCTTATAGAGGTTTCGAGATTCTTACCCACAAGGCTTTCTGTCCACAATGTGGTATAACCGTCCTGGGGCATATAGTCTCCGTGGATCGTTGAACTTCCTTTCTTCTGACATAAATGTATCTTTCATGCATCTGACACACAATAAACAAGGCAAGCTGTCCAAACACACCCATATTTTTAGAATCTTGATTGAATAAATTATACACTAAGACTAGGATAATCAAAGAGAAGCAATTGTTACGGGTAATTATTATAACAAAAACTTTTTAATTGGTAAAATAGTTTGGAAATGTAACATGACCACCATGCTAATTACAATTAGAAGTAAATTTTGGTCATGAAGAAACTTTGAAGTTCATATGATGCACTTTAGGTATAATGGGTCAAAAGATGATTCTACCAACATGTAGATTAAAATTTAAAACCAATAGTGGAAAGACATTCATACCAGAAAAGAGACTTAAAAATATCTTCCAGGGGAGTTGCAGTCCTTGGCAAGAAATCATCCTGGAGGAAGTTGCAAAATAGGCAAAACCATAAATTGATCCATCTATATCCATCAATAGAATTGTAGAAATAGATACAAAGCCAGAAAAGCGCTGATGCAATAGATTGTTGTGCTGATAACATATGATCACTGCAAACTACTACTTGATATTTCATTTGAATGGAGAACAAAAGAGATATGTTCCAAAATAGAGGTTGTTGGAAAAAATTTAATTAAAACCAACTTTAGCACTGCTAAACCGTGCTAAATCTTGCAAATAAATCATTGAGGCTAGTATTTGTCAAGTCTCAGTCCTTAAAGCTGAGCAGACCTGAATATGCACACTTCTGGAGTTTCTAGAGTCGTTTGAAATTTGTGGAAGGTTCTATATATATACTCTGTCACAAACTCATTGAAGGGGACCATTCAAGCTTCATTCCAATTTCTGACCGTTTCAAGGACTGACAAAATTCTTGTGTTGAAGGAATTTGATTACTGTGCATTGTAATCTCTCACCAATAAAGGAGTACCTTCAATGCTAATAAATTTGAATATCATGTGCATTGACAGAATTTCCTTGATAGCAAAGTATGAAAATATCACTATGTATCATGACAGTTTATCTCCTTGACACTGATGACTACAGTGTAAATATGATTCTGGCTTAGAGGAACACAGTAAGACCCTTTTGGTTAGTACGTGTATGGTGATCTCTATGTATTGTTAATATCTCTAAGCATTGTCTTGGGACTGTATGAGTACCAAGCTCAAAATGACAATAAATCTAGGTTGTGGTCCACATGGCACAAGCTTGTGAGTGGCAATGATATGCTTGCAAAGATATTATTTGGGTACACTGCTCTTTATCTAGAATTACAATGAGATAGTTGTCCAATAGTTGGTCATGTTACAGTAGGAACGTCATCAATATAGGAAATCTAGTTTTTGACTGAAAATGAGAGCAGGGCATAAGGAAAATAATTGCCACAAGGTAAAACTATGATTGACAACTTGGCATATATTTGATCGGTTGTACATTGCCAGAGAATTTGAATGGACTAAGCTCTGTTTGCCCATGTTTCAGCTTCATTTTTCACTTTAGATTATCTGATTAAAGCCTGAATGAGAATGGAATATACACAAGTTGGTTTCAAGCACCAATGCCTTAACTTCAAATGGATTTTCCCTAATTACCCCCAAAAATAAAAAAATGAAAATAAAAGGGAGTTGCCTTTGGACCCTTACAAGTGTCCACCCTATACCCTAATGTGGACCTATAGTTTTCAGGTTGAGAAACAACCACAAAATTTCGGCATTTATTAACTAAGGAGAGCGATTTCAGGCCTGTGTTTTAGGATTCAGACCAGCATTAAAGAGCAGCTTCAAACTTGGCATTCCAAGGCTCAAGTCTGTGGTTTTCCTGGAAGTCTTGGACCAGTATCTTTTCTACAACCTTCAAGTCTTGGACACTTCAGTTTGGGTCACAGTATCACGATAATTTTTGTATTGAAGTTTGGTTTGTATTGCAGCTGAATAAATAAGATATCAGGTTAGTTTTTGATAGGTTTTCATTTGAGTGTTTTATTATTTCCTTTTGCAACTATGGGAATTGCTTGGTTGTTATGTTAGGTACATGTATAGGTCTAATAATTAATTACAAATAGCTCAAGGATATTTTCTTTCGTTTTGTTTTGGGTGGGAATCGCTTAGGTGTCCTATTGAGTGTTTGAATAGATCTTATAGCAGTCTCTGTCTTTAAAGACAGAGACTTATGGTCACAATGAAATTGAAGAGACAAAAAATTTGAAGGTTGGAGTTGAAGCAGAGGAGACAAAGGGACTCGGATTTGTGGAGGAAGATAAGAGCCATATTTGAGACAAGAAGATGCAGGAGCAAGATCAAGGGTCTGAAGAAGCTGGACAATCAATGTGGACCTGTAGTTTTCAGGTTGAGAAACAGCCACAAAATTTCGGCATTTATTAACTAAGGAGAGCGATTTCAGGCCTGCGTTTTAGGATTCAGACCAGCATTAAAGAGCAGCTTTAAACTTGGCATTACAAGGCTCAAGTCTGTGGTTTTCCTGGAAGTCTCGGACCAGTATCTTTTCTACAACCTTCAGGTCTTGGACACTTGAGTTTGGGTCACAGTATGACGATAATTTTTGTATTAAAGTTTGGTTTGTATTGCAGCTGAATAGATCAGATATCAGGTTAGTTTTTGATAGGTTTTCATTTGAGTGTTTTATTATTTCCTTTTGCAACTATGGGAATTGCTTGGTTGTTATGTTAGGTACATGTATAGGTCTAATAATTAATTACAAATAAGCTCAAGGATATTTTCTTTCGTTTTGTTTTGGGTGGGAATCGCTTAGGTGTCCTATTGAGTGTTTGAATAGATCTTATAGCAGTCTCTGTCTTTAAAGACATAGACTTATGGTCACAATGAAATTGAAGAGACAAAAAAATTGAAGGTTGGAGTTGAAGCAAAGGAGACAAAGGGACCCGGATTTGTGGAGGAAGATAAGAGCCAGATTTGAGACAAGAAGATGCAGGAGCAAGATCAAGGGTCTGAAGAAGCTGGACAGTCAATGTGGACCTGTATTTTTCAGGTTGAGAAATAGCCACAAAATTTCGGCATTTATTAACTAAGGAGAGCGATTTCAGGCCTGTGTTTTAGGATTCAGACCAGCATTAAAGAGCAGCTTCAAACTTCGCATTCCAAGGCTCAAGTCTGTGGTTTTCCTGGAAGTCTCGGACCAGTATCTTTTCTACAACCTTCAGGTCTTGGACACTTCAGTTTGGGTCACAGTATCACGATAGTTTTTGTATTGAAGTTTGGTTTGTATTGCAGCTGAATAGATCAGATATCATGTTAGTTTTTGATAGGTTTTCATTTGAGTGTTTTATTATTTCCTTTTGTAACTATGGGAATTGCTTGGTTGTTATGTTAGGTACATGTATAGGTCTAATAATTAATTACAAATACCTCAAGGATATTTTCTTTCATTTTGTTTTGGGTGGGAATCGCTTAGGTGTCCTATTGAGTGTTTGAATAGATCTTATAGCAGTCTCTGTCTTTAAAGAAAGAGACTTATGGTCACAATGAAATTGAAGAGACAAAAAATTTGAAGGTTGGAGTTGAAGCAGAGGAGACAAAGGGACCCGGATTTGTGGAGGAAGATAAGAGCCAGATTTGAGACAAGAAGATGCAGGAGCAAGATCAAGGGTCTGAAGAAGCTGGACAGTCAATGTGGACCTGTAGTTTTCAGGTTGAGAAACAACCACAAAATTTCGGCATTTATTAACTAAGGAGAGCGATTTCAGGCCTGTGTTTTAGGATTCAGACCAGCATTAAAGAGCAGCTTCAAACTTGGCATTCCAAGGCTAAGTCTGTGGTTTTCCTGGAAGTCTCGGACCAGTATCTTTTCTACAACCTTAGGTCTTGGACACTTCAGTTTGGGTCACAGTATCACGATAGTTTTTATATTGAAGTTTGGTTTGTATTGCAGCTGAATAGATCAGATATCAGGTTAGTTTTTGATAGGTTTTCATTTGAGGGTTTTATTATTTCCTTTTGTAACTATGGGAATTGCTTGGTTGTTATGTTAGGTACATGTATAGGTCTAATAATTAATTACAAATACCTCAAGGATATTTTCTTTCATTTTGTTTTGGGTGGGAATCGCTTAGGTGTCCTATTGAGTGTTTGAATATATCTTATAGCAGTCTCTGGCTTTAAAGACAGGGACTTATGATCACAATGAAATTGAAGAGACAAAAAATTTGAATGTTGGAGTTGAAGCAGAGGAGACAAAGGGACCCGGATTTGTGGAGGAAGATAAGAGCCAGATTTGAGACAAGAAGATGCAGGAGCAAGATCAAGGGTCTGAAGAAGCTGGACAGTCAACCTGTGAAGGAAGTAGAAGGAATTTTTGTTTTCAGAGTCAGGATAGGGAGTCCATAGCCAGAGATAAGAGCCGCAGAGAGCTGACAAAAGGTATTGATCTACATTGATATATGGTTTAGTTATGCTGTTCGATTTGTTGTTCATGTCACTGTAGATTTTTCTCTCTGATTCTTTTATAAGGTATTAATAATGAATTTATTCATCTGGGAACAAGGAAAATTGATTAGGTTCTCCCTTTTTCTTTAATAGTAGTTTTATTTCTGCACTTGTTCTTCTTCCTTTGATGAACTAAGTTGCATATTTGGAAACATATTACAGCCATGAAACAACTCTTTTATAATTTGATTAATGAGAGGCATATGTCCAAGTTGTCATGGAGCGAATTCAAATCCCACCATGGTGTCAAGAAAATGGTATAGAAGAGGGTAATGATCATGCTGAAGCTGAGAGTTATGTGGGGAAGCTAGAGGCAAGTGTCATAGATAGACAAAAAAGAAAAGAAAAGAAGATGATCCAATCCTGCAAACTAAGCTACCTAATTGCACACTCTTTTTGCAATTTTTGCAAAAGAGTCGAAAGGCTCAACAAGTGCTCCAAATAACATGGGAAAAGATGGGCTATCCACTATAAAAGTCCTTTCACTCATGCATGTGCAAAAGTGGAGCAACGATAAATGGCTGACGTCAAAAATCTATAAAGAAGAGATTGCTGCTACATTCAATCAAGCCGAAAGAGTGATGCAGACTGTATGATTGTATAATTGATTAAACAAATCAATAAAATGTCATCAACAAGTGCTCAAACATTACCATGATTATTGGTCAAAATGAACTAAAATCCTACCATGCTATCTGTTATCCCTTAAATTGCTGTTGCATTTTGAGAGTTTTCTTTTTACAGTAGCTAGCATAAAAGGATTGCTGGATGTGACCAGCAGGGAGGGTACTACCTTAGAAATTAGTTCTTATGACTATCTAGTGTAGAACATAGTGATCAAACACTATCCAAGGGCATTGGTGATTGTGTTAAGGTAGCAAATATACCTACTCTGCTAGAGGTCACAGAATTGACATAAGCTGGAATATATATATATATATATATATATATATATCGAGAGAGAGAGAGAGGGGATCATGTTAAAAGGGTTAGTGGGCAGTTGGAAGGAGTACATAATGATCCATGGTTTTACATAAGGAGTACATAATGTTCATTTCTGTTTGGGAAAGACACATGAGATGGATAAGATTGTATGCATGGGAACAACATACATTTTTCTCATGGCATTGATACAGTGACTTGTCTTTTACCAAAAACTTCCACAGTGACTTGTCTTTTACCAAAAACAAGATAAATGTAATGGCATTGATACACAAAGAAGTTGCAAATGTCCAATACACCAAGTTGGATATCATGGGCATTAGACCATTTCTTGTGTTCAACATCCCTTTTAAGTTTTTAGCCTATTGTTTTGAATACACTTTCAGAAAATTTGCAGATATTACAAAGTGGAGGTTCAGAAGAGATAGCCATAGGGGTATACTCTGTCTTTCGAATAGCTCAGGGAATCCATAAGGACAAATTGTTAAACCAATCCCTGAGAAAAACTCCAACAAATGATTAAATTCACAGCCCTCGAAGAAACTTTCGGAGGCACTATCCTCAACCCTCATTGTTTTTGGATAGATCAGTCCACAACTCTCACAACATTTTTGGCAATTTAGAGTTTAACATTTTGGTATATTGGGCAACATTATAAGATTTCATGCTTTCCCATCATAGGATAATTGCAAAAATGTTTGGAATCTCACCAAATGCACAATGTGCATGAGAGGAAACTCCAAATTTGCTGATTTGATATTGAGTTGGTTTGACTCAAGAGTTCAATTGTGACAGACCAAGCACTCCACCTCTGGAACTGCTCTAGGAGAAAAAGAGGTAATGCTACAAGCGTTGTTCAAACTTCGTGACAGAAATGCTTTACCTACCTAAGCTAGTTCTGCTTTGACAGTTCCTCGGGGTACTAAACTCAGTTTATCTCCCCAGATTCAGCCAAACAGTCAGGGTTCTCTCTAGAATTTTTGTCCTTCAACCTTGGATGGTAAGAAAGTGGGGAAACCTTGGATGGAAAAAATGTGGCGCTGCTTTGATCCCACACTTCCCCAGTGTCAACAGCTAGGCCCCCTCAGTCGTAGTTAGCCCCCAGATGACATCATCAAACATTTTACAATGGTTAACACCCCTGCCTCGGCCATCAAGACTAGCAGCCAATGCATCCAACTCGAACTGCCCCAAGTGGCCTGCCATCAATTCTGCCACAACAGTAAACATGTACTTCAAGATAGTAGCAACTATAGTGGGAGCTGCAAGCTTCCATTGGACCTTGCACTCGGACCAGGTTGTCCTGCTCAATTCTTTGTGCCTATGACTGCTATCTGAGGTGGGCATTAAGTTGTCAAGTTGCATGTACTCATGAACTCCGAACTCATTGTTGTGTTCATTGGAAGGATTCTGAACATTTGGGTACCTACCTTAACATCATCGTGCTTTTATGTACAAAACGTTAGTCACAGCTGGTGCACTTTATTGGATGCCTTTGCAACTCTTTTCATGGGCTATTTCAGTGGTGTAGATGATGATCTAGGGTGCAACTTTGATTGTTGTTATAGATCAGATTTAGGCACTCTCTTTGAATGCTCTTCTAACATTTATCTGATGTTCATCCTTGCTTGAAGAGGGTGTTGCCACAGGTGGTATTTTAGCCTATTTCTATACCAAAAAAACCACCATGATTTCACGAAATCATTAAGAGCAACTGAGATAGGTTCAGGAGGCATTGTTTAATCATCAGAGGAGAAGAAACAATAATGGATTTATCCTATTGGTTTTAAATATGCTGAGTAGAAATCATGGGTGTATCATATTTGAATTGAATTAATGTGTATTGATGAATTTAAATAATTGCTTTTAGATTGATGGATTATCTCATAACTCTTGATGGATTGCTTTTAACTCTTAAATGTATCTTAGGAGAGAGGAAATAGTTTGAGATTCTATGCAGTCTATTTTTCTCTAAGAAATTTTAGTTTTAGTTATTTATTACACTATTTTATTTAATTGAAAACCTTTGAGACCACATATTTATATATTATGAGACTAATATGAGTAAGCTTCTTTGTTGATTTTTTTTAGGTTTCAGTGTAAAACATGAACAACAACCCTGAATATGGCACATATGAATGGTGGCAAATGGATGTCTACTGCTCATGCAATTGCTGCTATGGTAGAAGACGCCAAAAACGACATGTTGAGAGGGACCATTTATTATTAAATGGTCCCATGCAAGGTTTTTTGGAGAATGACGAAGAAATGAATATGGAAATGTCCGCAAGAATTCAAAATAATGATTTAACAATTGGAAGTGGTAATGGTTTACCCAACATCATTGGTGAAGATAATGTTAATCATAGCCCCAATAATGACAGTATACATAACGATTACATGGATGGTTCTAACGACGACCATGCACATGTAGAAGAACAAATAACTATTGAACCCAATGCAAGAGAAATTCTAGATTCAATTAATATACAAGCTGATGGACAACCTCATGATAATGATATTACACATATGGCAAGGACACCACTATACCCTGGTGCACAATGCTCCATATTGCAAGCTGTGTTACCCCTTCTTAATTTAAAAGTTGTCCATGGATGGACAAACAATAGTTTCACTGATCTTCTATAGTAAGTGTTTTTATACAAAATGGAAATTTCTAGTTTTTTTTAATAGATGTTTCCAAAAATATAATTCCACTCTAAAATATAACTTATCATTGTTGATGGTATTGTCACAGGTTGTTATCAGGTCTACTCCTTCCAATTAATAACAAATTGCCTAAATCAAAAAATGAGATAATGTCATTGACAAAAGATTTAGGTCTAGATGCTTCCAAGACGTATGATGCATGTCCCAATGATTGCATCCTATATTATGGAGATGGTAAGGAATCCTTAGATGAATGTCCAGAATGTGGTGAGAAAAGGTACCATATAAGTACATCATCAAAAAAGGTAGGAAGAAAGGTACTACGACACATACCTTTAGCCCCACAATTTGAGAGGTTATTTGGATGTAAGGAAATGTCACAGCTCATGGATTATCATGTGAGGGGAAGGAGCACAGATGGTGTTATGAGGATGCTGGCTGATGGAGTGGCGTGGCATAAGATCGAGGAGAAGTGGCCAATTTTCAAAGATGAGCCACAAAATGCAAGAATATCATTAGCATTAGATGGTGTGAATCTTTATGGAAATCAATCAACACAATGGTCTACATGTCCAGTAATTGCTATCAACAACAACCTACCCCCATGGTTATCAACTAGAAAGGAACATGCTATGTTGACACTTATCATACCAGGTTATACTTTATGGAAATTCCTAATATTGAGTCTACATGGTAATAGTAACAAATTTCATGGTGCAAATGACAAATTGAATTTGATGTCTTTACAGGTCCAAATCAACCGAAACATATGGACACATACTTGGAGCCTTTAATAAATGAGTTATTAATGCTTTGGCAAGGAATGAATATGAAGGATGTGTCTCGTCCTATTTCTTCAAGGATCTTTCAATTTCATGCAATGCTTCTTTTCACAATTCATGATGCTCCAGGGCTATCAATGTGTTGTGGTGAGTTATAGTTGGTGTTAATAACCTCATATTTTATTTATTGATTTCATTTATTTCATATTAAAATCCTAAATTATTACTTGATCTTGCATGTCAAAATGAAAGGCCTTCAAACTAAGGGATCTTATGGATGCCCAACATGTGGGCCTTGCACCTCATCAAGAAGATCGAGTCATTTGGGAAAGACTGTTTACGATGAATATAGAATGTTTCTAAAGCTTGATCATCCATATCGCGTACAAGATAAGGATGATTTTGGTGGAAAGGAGTGCCTTCTTAGAGAACCTTCAAAGATGAATCCCGCGAGATGGATGCATGCATATAGAAACACAAATGGTAATTTTCATTCTCGCATTTTAAATGATATACAATTACATTCCTAAAACATTGATTTGTTAAATTTATTATGATTTTTCTTTTTGGTAGGATCCCTTCCTTCAGGAATGACTCGAAAGACAATATTTTCAGAGTTGCCATATTATGAAGACCTACCTATTGTTCACTTGTTTGATACAATGCACATAGGGAAGAATGTATCTGTTTGTTTATATAATATGCTATTTGAGAAGAGTTCAATACATGGGAGGAAACTAAATAAGCTACAAGTGAGGATGGACCTCAAAGAAGTAGGAAGAATGCCTCATCTTTGGCCAAATGATGATGGTAACTTTGTAGCTGATCCATGGTCTCTGACAAAGGAGGGGAAAGAGCAGATGATTAAATCCATAAAATCAGTAAGATTCCCAACAGGTTTTGGATTAAATTTTAAGAATGCATTCTCAAAAGGAAATGAACTTGTTGGAATGAAGACCCATGATTGGCATAATTTACTTAGGGTATGTGCACATTGATCGACATTAACTATATTATCTATTATGTGATTTTAAAATTCTTTTATTTAAAAAATAATTATATAGCATGAGTAATTGATTAATTTTAACATTCTAATTGCAGTATCTATTACCTGCCAGCCTTCCAAATAATCTCGATGACAACATTAGGAGGACAATCTACAAGCTAAGTAGATTTTTTAGGTATGATGCATGGCCTGTATAAGGAAAAAGGTCTCTTCAAGTACAATGTGATATACTAGAAAATTGTTCATCTATAATATTTTTTTTTCTTTACACAAATCGTGGGCTTAACTTAATTAATTATATTCTAGGTGGGTCACTTCAATAGAGATACACAACAAAGACTTAAAGATGTGGAAGAAAGAACTCCCCATTTTGATGTGTGACATGCAAAAATACTTCCCAACAAGTTTCTTCAATGCACAGGAACACTACATTGTACACCTCTTACATGAAATAGAGTTGTGTGGACCAGTTCAAACAAGGACAATGTTTCCTATTGAGCGCTATTTAAAGGTTTTGAAAAGTTTGTAAAGCAAAAGGCTCGTCCTGAAGGTTCCATGCTTCAAGGGTACATGTTGTTCAAATCCACAGTTTATCTCACTGAATTGTGCAAAGAATTAAATATTGAAGGGCCGCGACTATGGGAATCAAAAGAAAGTGAAAAAGTTGAAGGACATGTATTCACAGGACGAGCAAAAACTAGGGAAATTAAAGGTGATTAAACTTATATCTACATATGGTTCACGATTTTGATTTGTGACTATGATGGTATAATGTGTTTTATGTTTATGATTGCAGATGTTGTTGAAATGGAGGCTTTATTGTTATATGTTGCAAGAAACAGTGAACACACAAAAATATGGACGGAGGAATATCAAAGGCATCATGATGCCCAAAAAAGGCGTTGTTTGTCATATGTATCTCGAGGTGGTCATAATTCATCTTCACATTCAACAATAATGAGAAAATTTGAAAATGATTGGCCTCCAGCTATGAGTTTAAAATATTTGAGGGATAGAGTAGCAAGGGCATGCAGAAATAATGATGAAAGAGTTACGACACATGTATTGGACATTATAAAAGGACTAGAAGAGAATAAAGTGACTCATTATAAGGGGTTGTGGTGCAAGGGTCGTCATTACCGTGTTCGAAAGCTAGATGAAAATCGACAAACATTTGACTGTGGAATCGCTGCATATTTTACAGTAGATTTTCAGTCACATGTTCGTGATGGAAACATAAAAACCGACACCTTGAGATACTATGGATTAATCGAAGATATCTTAGAGCTTAACTTCAGATCTTTCAAGGTGGTATTATTTGAAGCTAAGTGGTTTAGAAATATTGTAGTTGGAAATCATCCAACAACATATATGCATGAGAATGGTTTTTGCATCATCAATCATACCAAGTTTGAGCAAACAGATGAACCATATGTTTTTCCTGACCAATGTGAGCAAATATTTTTATGTTGTCATCCTACAGAACGATCAAAGTCATTTGTCATTGAGTATAATCCTAGATCAATAAGAGTCTTCCAACCTTCACATGAAGAACAACCTATCTCAGCAGAAATGTCATCTAATGGTAGCTCAGATGATGAATTTAATGGGCAAGAAGACATGCTTGAAATGTACAATGGCTATTCAAATGATTTTGATGATTAATGACAAATTCTATGAATAGTTCTACTCAAGAAAATGTAAATGTCTAATAGCTCTATATTAGAGTTGTATTTTCATTTAAATTTATCATATGGATTTTTTTAGAAGAATCAAACCTATCATAATCTAAAAATTAATAATATTTCGATGTTAAACATATCAGAGAACTATAACATGATAACAATGTTATATATATTATCATTATGTACATTTAGATTTTTTTTTTTCTCATTATTTTTTTAGAAAACTTAATAATTAATGAATTTCTATCTTATAGAATTGAAAACTTATTTTTTACAAGGGAAAGTTAGATTTTAGAGGATTTGTTAATAATATTTCAATGTTAAACATATCAGAGAATTATAACATGATAACAATGTTATATATATTATCATTATGTACATTTAGATTTTTTTTTTTATTATTTTTTTTAGAAAACTTAACAATTAATGAATTTCTATCTTATAGAATTGAAAACTTATTTTTTACTAGGGAAAGTTAGATATTAGAGGATTTGTTAAGATTTTTTTACCCTCCAAAATGATATTTTATGATTATTTTCGAAATGTTTCATTTGATTATGAGTTACTATTTTTTGTTGTTTCTTGTATGTATTTTAGTTCATTTGCATACTTTTCATTTATAATATACTCATTATTTCACTTCATATAATCAAAGGTTGATGCTTTTATTATACATATATATATTGCACTTGTTTCATTATTGGATTAATGCAATGAAGTATATAAAAGTCGTTTTAACTTAGGAAATGTGTAATATTGAATTAGGTCTATTGATTCAATATGCGGACAAGAAAAAGAGGAAAGTCTATTCGAACAAAGAGTTTAAATGAATTTATGAGGGACACACCTTCTGGAGTCATAGGTATTAATGAGATACCTTCTAAAGGAAGTAATCAATCTACAATTCCATCTTCCCATTTAGATTTTACAGATGATGTATATGTTCCAGTAGTCACTGATACTTTCCATAATGTGGAGCCTACACTTGAAACTGGATTTGAAATTGATAGATTGCAATCATATAGAGAGTTGTTGATGAAGGATGATGTTGATCCATTCATAAGAGATGCAATTCATGTAGCATACAAAACAACGATCTCTGACACAAAGAATGCAACATATGCAGAAACAACAATTGATGATCTACAAAGGTAAATAGTCATTTATATTTTACTTATAAACTTTAGGGTTGTAATTACATAACATATGATTATTAATAATATATTATATTGCAATGTTCAGGAGTAATATCAATGTTCTTGAAGAAGACACTAACACCAATGGACAACAAATTCTCGAAGAAGCCACTAACACCAATGGACAACAAAATCAATCTCCTCCATTAGATGAACAAACTATACCATCTATTGATGCATCTTTTCAACCTCTCTTAGAACATCCAAATGAATATGTTAAAGGAGAGGCAACTAATGGTATGCCATTCACAATCACATTAAATGAAAAAGGGCAAGTGTTAAATGATGAAGGTGGGAGAACATGGAGAGACATACTTCACCGTGAAGCATTGAGATTATTTGGTCCTACAATTACTAAAGATTTTCGTCGTCAAGGTAAAACACATATACTATGTTTTTTCATAAATTGCATACTTAATTTATGTAGTATAAACTATATACTTAACGTTTCATGTTTCATATTAAAAAAAATTATATATTGTACTCACTGTTACATTCCCTAAATTTCATTACTATGATA